>JAVYIG010005114.1:0-144386 GCA_035222895.1 Strongylocentrotus droebachiensis | reverse complement strand
GTAAGCGGACACTTTTTTTTTTTTTTTTGGAGGCCAAAAAAAATCGCAACGACTCAGCCGGCCGAAAAGTCGCTCAGTGGGGGGGGGGGGGGGGGGGGGGGGGGGGGGTAAGCGGACACTTTTTTCTTTTTTTTTTGGCCTCAAAATTTCAAAATTTGACATTTTTTTTCGTTGGGGGGGGGGGTAAGGTCACCTTATTTAGGTTTGCCGTGGGTATAATTTTTTTTTTTTTTTTTTTTTTTTTTTTAATTTAAAAAAAAAAAAAAAAAAAAAAAATGCCAAAGGGGGGGGGTTTTAGGTTTTTTTTAGGGGGTTTACATACATTAAAATACCAAAGGGGGGGGTTTGAACCCCCAAAACCCCCCCCTGCGTACGCCCCTGTTACAAAGTATTGTTGTAATAATTTGTACTGCATTTCATAATACCGCTTCACTCGTGCAAATCATTGTATGAATACATGCGGTGAAGAGCGTGCTTGGGAAGATGGGTTGCGTGCTATCGTCTCGTGTGTGCGCTCGTGCGTGTGTCGAGAGGATCTGTCCTCTCCCTTCCTGGCGGGAAAACAACAATATGACAATAACAAAATCTGTCAATCTTTTCAATTTGGTTCGTATGCATATCGCACTTTTTGGTTTAATCAACCCTAGACAGTTTCAATATAATTTTATCTTTATGCATCATTTTGAAATGTGCTGATGTTACAATTCTTGCTCCGAACATGACTTATTTAGGAAAGCGACTTTCCAACCTTTTTCTTGTCGCGGCATCCTTTAGAGATATAAATGATTTCGCGTCACCCAAATCCCAAGTCATTAGGGACTTTTAGATTCTGCACGACGAGAACGTGGACTGCCCTTTTAAGGCAATGTGACGTTCTTTCAAGGCACTGACAGTGACGTCACATTGCCTTAAAAGGGCAGTCCACGTTCTCGTCGTGCAGAATCTAAAGTCCCTATTATAGGAGTTTCATGTTTAATCACGGTGGTACACGTCAAGTGACATGTACACACAAACGGACTCATAAATGCCCCTAACATTTGAGATTGAGCGGAGCGAGCCAAAACAAACAATGACATTTCTAATATGGTAAAATGCTATTTTGTAAACATAATACACTAGATAAGTATGATGTTATGTATGCGAAAGACATTCTGGAACCTCGTTGACTTCTAATTTGGATATTCAGCACTTTATTGCTTGAAAACATGCCGTTTCTAATTGTTGCGAAATAATGACATAACAGACACTTAATTGTCTTTAAAATGTTATTTCTTCGTGAAAAAAATTTGCAGTCTGATATATTCTGTTTTCACGGGATTGACGTTCATTTTAAAATGAATCTAAAAAAATGATCTTTAATTCACTTCTCTCGCGGTACCCCTAGAGACGTCTTGACACTATGAATATGATGGACAAAGAAAGAGGACAAAATATACAGTTCCTCATTCTACCCTCAACAATTGCTGTGGTAGGCAAAGGAACATCTCTTCAATGCTATCATGTAAAAATGTGAAGATAAGGTGTCACATGCATATTCACCTGTTCTACACATTTTTACATAATAGCAGTAAAGAGATGTTCATTTGTCTACCACAGCAAATGTTGAAGGTAGAATGAGGAACTGTATATTTTGTCCTCTTTCTTTGTCCGTCATATTCATAGTGTGTGGCACCTCAGAGGTGAAATAACGCTGATAATTAATAGGCAATAAAACATGAGATTAAAATTGCCCTGAGTTAATCTTTAGAAGGTCTAAACTACATCCTCGCTCTCTATCTCCCCCGTTTATCCTAGTGCCAACATGACTTCACATCCGACGTCTTTTCCAGCCTCGATATCGACGTTGCGCACGGACTCGATGACGCCGCATTTCTCCGTGCAAGTCCCTTATTCCTCTTCGGAGCGTACGAGATGGTGTCGGTATGCCAGGCCGGTCGTGGCGGCACGGATCTCACTGAAAGCGTGGTGATGACGTCACTCAAGATGGCAGCACCTGATTCGTCTAACTTGACCTTGACTGAGAATGACCTTGAAGTAATCCTTGAATCGATCCATGACAGCTATGCCGAGTCATCAAACGCAAAGGTGAGGGGCATTTAATGTTGGCATAGGTTTTTATAATACAAATATTGACTGGTGGAGTTTGTAATATGACATTATTTTGGGTGTATAAAGGTGTGTTTGTTTGACTACAGTATGTGCGTATGCATGAGGAATAGAAGAACCGAATGTATTTTGTTTTGTGAGTGTGTTTTGTGTTTTGTATTGTGTTTTTTATAGATGTTTTTTTAAAGTTAAATCTCTATATTCAGGGGTAGAACTACGCTTTACTAAAACAGTATTAACATGTTATGAACAAAGCATTGTTTGATTGTGATGACATGTAAAAATGTATGAATATTTCGAATATTGTCCTTCGGGATACTGTATTGGATGCAAAAGAAAATGTTTAAATTCAGTTTTGGCTTGTTATTTATTTAACTTCTAAATTATGTTATTTGTATCAACTTTGTTTTTATTTGTAGTACTTCTCTTTGGAGAAATAAAACATTTCCAATAGAAAAGAAAAACAAGGTTAGGCGTGGGAAACGCTAATTACGATCCTCGCAGTCGATATTACGTGGCGACCTTTAGACCAATCACATCGTTGTATCTGTAATAGCTTTCTATATCATTAGTAAAGGTATATCATTTTCGAATAGAAGAAGAATATATGATATATATAAGAGGTTGAAAAGGGAATACTAAGAATTAGATTATTGCTTTTTTTACTGAATTTTGTTTGCCTAGACGGGATGTGACCATTTTTTTTATAGCAAGGAAAGGAATTCTTGTCATGACTAAACTTAATTCTTATATCCCTATTATACAAATTTAAGATAAACAAACATATATCTACAGATTTATGCTACATAATAAGCATGATAAATATTCATTTTATAGCGCATAATACAGAAATTTGTCTATGCACTTTAACATTTTCAATAGAGAAAGTTTTTTTTTTGTAACCTGTAAAAGAATCATAAAACTAGTTCAGAATAGGGAAACCTGACGGCATGTCAACTATAGATAAACGCATGTGCAAATTCAATAATAAGTATTGCTAAGAGTTCAGAAAAAACCTATATAAACAAAGCGTAGTAGGCATAAGCTACAAATCAATGATAGTTCAAACGTTATTTTCATGATATATATTTATACAAGAATTAGAAAGCCTAGCAATATCAGAAGTACGTTAAAGCAACCACAAATATTATTAGAAACTATCACGATCGCAACTGTCTTCGAAATCAAGGGCAATATAACTTTAACATAATCAATTCTTAATTGAGTAGGTGTTGAGAACGACCATGGGCATTACATGGATTATAAGAGAGGAATAAGAGAATTCAAATAAATGCGACCCCTCTCGTTTTATTGTACTTTTCATAGTGCTTTAGCGTCGAATCTGTCTTCGACGAAACCGTGGATGACCACGGAGCAGGGGCTGACGATGTCGAGCTCCAGTACGCGGCGCAGGCCGTGGTCGCAGGTCTACTACAAGGGTACTGCATAGGAGAACCCATCCTGCCTCCGACCACGGACTTCACCGAGGCAATATTCGAGACGTATGCGACGTCGGGCGTCATTCCCGAAGAAGGTGAGCATAAGAGAACACGACGATCGTAAGACGTTCGTAGAGACTGTCAGGATAACCCATGGGCATCTTCAAAACGCTATCATGTTTCCTACTTAAAATCATTTTGGGAGTAAAAATTAAGCCATTGTTCTGTTCGTACATTTCCAGAATTGATGCTTGATGTTATTGAATGTGCTTACAATATTATAAGGTCGATTTCTCGGAATAATGAAGTTTTCTTTAATGAATAGCCCATGTTTCTTGGGCATTTGCATCTAATTAAAACAAAAGGGAGTTAGGTTATTTCAGTTAGGTAAATGTCAATTGGGTGTTTGTGCAGTGGAGCGACGTACTTAAAATATAAAAGATGGGAAAATCTACTGACGATCGAATTTGCAGAAAATAATTGTAAATATTTTTAAAAATTCCAAGGTTGTTAAAACACGACATATTATAATACCTGCCCCCCCCCCCCGACTCTCCCTCTGTCTCTCCCTCTATCTCTAACTTAATCTCTCTTTAAACTCTCTCTTTACATCGCAACGCAGAGTTTGCACACATGCTGACAGACCTTGGAATTGGTGGGGAAGATGACCACGACCACGAACACGCCCGTAGGAGGAGGGATGTCATGGCAACACGCTCAAAGGGGCGGGGCATAGAGAAGCGAGCTACGGTATTGGCTGACGACCACGCCAATCATAGCCATTCAGACGTTGCGAACGTTACAACGGTAAGAAGGATTGACATTAATGTGTTATGCCAATTGGTCAAGAAGCGTCAATAATTTGACGCAGGAATGCGTCAACGATCGGCCCGGTCTTTGACGCACAATACGAGAGTGGAATGATAGAGAAGAGTGAAATGTTCTACGTTATATTGTAAATGTTATTTCATATCAATCTTATGTAAGATAGATTCCATGTTTTGATTTACTTATGGAAATATAATTATTTGAATTAGACCCCACAAAACTTACAAACTTGACAAAAGATGAATACGATAATGCTCGTTGCACACAAAGCGTCATTTTGATAGCATTACTGATTGCGCTAATTATACCTATTACGCAATCAGTACATGCGCCAATTCTTTAAATCAATTTTCTCACAGTTCATTTTTTCATTCATTCCTTGAACAATCTTACTCTATTATGATTTAGCTAAGACCGTGCCAAACACTGAAGTTCTATTCGTCAGCAAAACAACGCGAACTGCGTATGGTCCGCTCAGGTAGTTAAACTAAATCTCTGCCTATTTAACATAAGAAACTTTCAAACAGAAACTCAAAATCAAACTCTTCCCATGTCATGATTAAGTCCCGCTTCATGGTTAATACCGTATATGTCGAGAAGTTCTTCACTCGTCCGTATTGCTGCTGTGAGTCAGAGAGGTGATAAGTAGGTATTTTTTCATTAGCTCGAGATTGCCAAATAGCCGGCTATTTCTGATTTTGGAAAATAAGCCCGAAGTTATACAAATCGCGTTTACATCAGCTCGAGACTCGACCTCGGAACTCGAAACTCGAGCTCGAGAAATTAGCTCGAGAAATTAGCTCGAGATATTTTGCTCAGCGTCCGCGCATAGTGCGATCCTTCGGGCTGGTGAGGACGCACCGGACAAATACCGGGATATTGTGCAAACTAGCCCAAGATATCTTGGAAGGATTATCTCGACCGAATATCCCGCTAATTGGAACTGCAGGCTGATGAGGACGCAAATTAGCTGGTTAAATTGTGATCGGGGTAGTTAAAATAGCGGGTTATTTGGCAATCTCGAGCTGATGAGGACAGGCCTATTATATTATCAACACGTCTCTGGCCCTCAATAGGGCAGGTGATTAACTTGTCTGATGCCATTGCTATTAGTATGTCCTTATCTGTTATAATATCATGCACATCATGCCCAATCTTTGTTTATGGATAACTACTATGTTAAATGCTTAGTGCTATATGTACAGTACAATGTATATATGTTATTGTTCCAAATACATTTTTTTTATTTCTCGTTTGGTATCCGCGCTCTGATCAGGATTATGTAAATAAATTGATAACAGTTAATGTAGGTTCTAATTTATTTATGACATACTCAATAAATGAAACACCCAATTATAATGGTTACCAATTTTTCATCACTCTGACATTTAACATTCTTAAAATCAGAGAAGGCAGGGGGTATATTAATGCCTTTAAATGGGGTCCAATTCGATTGTGAAACTCTGCCTGAGGATGGAGTTTAAAACTCCGAAACATGTCCCATTCATTTAAATGTTTTTCGATGTATTTATGATTTTAAGAGCATTGAGGTGCCGTCCTTTTGGTAAAAACAAATGTTTGTCAAATTCAGGGGCCCTGTTTCATAAAACTTGTTACGAACAACAAATGTTAAATTTCTATGACAAAGTTGCTCTCAGCGGATCAAAAGCCACGATTTCAGTAGCTTGTGATTTGAACTTGTTATTGGTAACAAGTTTTATAAAACAGGGCCTTGGTGCTTAAACCAATTGCGTCCATGGGACTAATTCGAGAGTGAAAAGGGGGGAATCAGGGTTCTTTGCTCGTATATCATTTGTTGATCAGCTGGTGATCTTTTCCCAAGAGTTGGACTGTCCGGTTCAAGGAGTCAATAGGTTAACATTCCATGTATCTCAGTGTAAAATGATCCAAGTCTATAAATGTTTTTATGATCTCGCACCCGGTTATTTGATTTTTTTCTTTTCTTTCCGATCAGGCCTATTCATTTTGTCGGCACAAGATGCCGGATTAATGGTTCGCTAAATAATACAAGAAAATTACTTTAATAACAATGATGTAAATAATACAACATGGGATATAAAACGTAAAACAGTCTTAGTGTGAATCAAAGAAATAGTTGCTCATGACATGCCTTTAAATTGTCACTGAATAATCCAATTTCATATCTGACGTAACATTATTATGTACATAGCCTATCAACGACAAAACGTTGAGGTATGATCAAATACTGGATAAGTTGCGACTTTTGCAATCAAATAATTTCCCCCTCCACATCACTGTTTCCCCCTTTACGATGTTAGCTGTTAAAGTATGGAAATTTAATTTGCAGTATTTTGCTGTTATTTGTTGGTCGTTTGGTTTTTGGTTTGTTTGTATTTTCATATTTTGTTGTTGATTGTTTTCATCGAAAGTCTTTGAATTCGCCTTCATTATTTAAAGATTACAACACCCACAATAAAAGGAAGTCTACGCACAGGTATATACATGTATGGCGGGTAAACTACTACACTCTAAAGCCTATTGCACACCATATTAGTACGATCCGATTTTTGAACAAAAATTGCATCAGCGTTTGATACGAACATTCAAACATTTGAAATGTTAATGACCAAGCATCTCAACAGTCATATGATGAAATAAAATCAAGAAAAATCAAGAAAAGTCAAGATTTCATCGGATTTAATGCTTCATTAGAAGAGGAAAATCTCAACCGGCTCAGAATCGTAGTATAATTCACTTCCCAAGCCGAAATAGAGTAGAGTAATAAACGATTTTTCATCTTACTTTATGCCTCTCTCTTTCGCTTTTGTCTCTAGACATGCTTTTCGAGTGAAGAACTTCTAGACATATACGGTATTAACCATGAAGCAGGAATTACCGAAGAACAGTTCAACGAACTTTCTCCGTCACTGGTGCAACAAATCTTGAGTGGAGCATGCGCACTTACAACCGTTGAGCCATCGGATATCTCCAAAGCAAAAAGTTAGTAAAAATATTGTGATTTAATGTAAATTTTTAGATATATATCACCAGCCTTGTTTTTCATAATAAATGTAATAAACTTCTTTCACTTTCTTGTTTGTTATCACTAATGCCTCCCATTTTGGGGGTTCATTGACTCAGAGTTAGTAATAATATTTTGATTTTATATAACTGTTTAGATATTCCGTTGATGTATCACCAGCTATGTTTGTCTTAATGAATGTAATAAACCTCTTTCACGGTCTTACTTGTTATGACTCCCGCCTTCCGTTTTGGGGTGCGTCATTGAAAGATCCCTCTCTTGTGCACTTTTTTCCTGAGGAATTGTTTCTCCAAACAAATGTCCAAAAACTCGACATGGACTTTGTTTCATAAAGCTTGTAATAAATACCAAGATAACAAAAATCTTATATAAGCTATTGAAATTGTGGCGTTTTAATTTTTGGGTGAGAGCAAATTTGTATGAAAATAAAAACACGTTTGTATGAAACAGGGCCCTGATCTACTCTGAAACAAATTTAAGTTAATTTATGAATGAACAATTGCATTGTATTTATCTATTTACGGTGAAAACTCACGTAATTGATAATCAAAACTCAAAATCAGACTACTTAAATATATTTGATGGAATCTGTTATTTGGTAAACAGATTGAGAAACACATGAATAGATGAATATTCAATCTTTTACTCTATTCTAATATTTGATAGACTGAATCCGCTGTTTAATAAATTGATTTCAATTTTTGGAAAAGGAATTAATTAAATAATGGATTTTGTATTCTATTCTAATGTCTCTTCTGTATTAGTGTGGGGATACGGAACTCTAGCAGTTTTCATCATCAGCCTGTTTGCGGTGCTCGGCGGGTTGTTCGTCCCGTGTATGTCAGAGGGTTTCTATGACAAGACCATACAAACAATGATAGCTTTAGCTGTGGCTACTCTGACTGGTGATGCTGTCTTACATCTTTTACCACAGGTAAGCAGTGGGCAGTTTATCCCTAAAAGGGTTTCACCACTCCTTTTTTTTATTGAGCCCTTTTTCATGCTGACTGGTGATGCTGTCTTACATCTTTTACCACAGGTAAGCAGTGGGCAGTTTATCCCTAAAAGGGATTTCACCACTCCTTTTTTTTATTGAGCCCTTTTTCATGCTGACTGGTGATGCTGTCTTACATCTTTTACCACAGGTAAGCAGTGGGCAGTTTATCCCTAAAAGGGATTTCACCACTCCTTTTTTTTATTGAGCCCTTTTTCATGCTGACTGGTGATGCTGTCTTACATCTTTTACCACAGGTAAGCAGTGGGCAGTTTATCCCTAAAAGGGATTTCACCACTCCTTTTTTTTATTGAGCCCTTTTTCATGCTGACTGGTGATGCTGTCTTACATCTTTTACCACAGGTAAGCAGTGGGCAGTTTATCCCTAAAAGGGATTTCACCACTCCTTTTTGTTATTGAGCCCTTTTTCATGCTGACTGGTGATGCTGTCTTACATCTTTTACCACAGGTAAGCAGTGGGCAGTTTATCCCTAAAAGGGATTTCACCACTCCTTTTTTTTATTGAGCCCTTTTTCATGCTGACTGGTGATGCTGTCTTACATCTTTTACCACAGGTAAGCAGTGGGCAGTTTATCCCTAAAAGGGATTTCACCACTCCTTTTTTTTATTGAGCCCTTTTTCATGCTGACTGGTGATGCTGTCTTACATCTTTTACCACAGGTAAGCAATGGGCAGTTTATCCCTAAAGAGGATTTCACCACTCTTTCTCCATTTTACTTGTGCCCTTTTCTATGCTGACTGGTGATGCTGTCTTACATCTTTGAACCAGAGGTTAGCGATGGGCATTTATATCACGAGAAGGGAATTTTACCATTCTTTTTTTTTTCTTGAGCCCTTTTGTATGCTGACTGGTAATGCTTTTGATGGAAATGATTGTAAGAATAAAATATAACGACGATATATATATATATATATATATATATATTGTTTAATGTTATGTACAGTAAAATTATCAACTAAATTACTCCTACCCAGGCAAGTTTTGTAACTTTTTTAGCGTCTGAAAAACTGATTTGTCCAGATATATGTTTCTTGAGAATGTGACATATCAAAGGCCTTTATCTAACCAGTCCACCTTTCAAAAAAAAAAATACAAGGGGTATGAATAAGTTAGTTGTATGTAATTTGTGCCATTATGTGTATTAGATTGTATTTCTTGAAAACCAACCAGTGGAAATCGAATTTCCTGATTACAGTCAATAAATCATATACTTATACTTAGAATCGTTTCTTTCTCAATCTGTTAAAGGCTGTGGGTCTTCACTCTCACGACAGCAGCGGCCACAGCGCTCACACGCCTACGAGCCCGGAGATGGCGTATGTCTGGAAGTGTCTTGTCGTCCAGATGGCCATCTATGTCTTTTTCGTCTTCGAGCAGATGACGAGTTTCACGAAGGTAGGCCGCCATTTTAAATCGTGAATTCCAGAAGGCGCGATAGTCCAGTTGGTAGAGCAGTGGTCTCGTAATACGGTGACCCGGGTTCCGCGAAACCGATGTGATGCGCTAAAGTGCCCTTTGGTAAGGCATTATACGTACTCACTTTGTGTGTGTGTTTATATTTACATAGTACCAAGAGTAACGCTATGCATAGCGCGCTGCTAAGTTGTGCTACGTAGGTTTTCTTATATGACGCAACAATGCGCTGTTCCAAGTGCGCGTAATGTAGGTTAAAGCTGGCACGTGTGGTGTGTGTAACATTAAGGCATTGTAGCAGGTGTGCTTGGCTTGTATTGGGAGGTGGGAGGGGGGGGGGGTGGTGCCGCTGTTTGTACTCGTTAAATACAATGCGAATCAAAAAATCCACATATTAAAGGGTGACTCTTATCATCTGCAGGTCTCGTCACCCTCCCTTTAACAACAAAATATCAGCACAGTGTACTAAGCTTAATTTGCAATTAACACTTGTGTGGCAATTGTTTAGATTCATGCACTTGTTATATTAAACAATTGTTTATTTTCTATTTTTGTTTTTTTGTTGTTTTCTTTTCTTTTTTCATTTTAAATTTCGACGAGGGTGGGTGATGCTGGGAGGTAGAGACATCCCTATCTGATTTTGTTTAGTGCCCATGCTAAGTTTTATTGGCACTAGTCTCCGTCGAAATACTGTTTTGCGGTAAACTGAATTTACACTTTTGATTTCAAATGGACTAACAATAAATCGAAATTGCCCGAGAAAACATTACTTATATAAATACTAATATCATTATCATTATTTCTATTATTATCACTATTACTATGTCTGATATTTCTATTATTGTTATCTTCATCCTCATCGTCATCATTATCAAGTTATCACGAGTCTGACTTTTGTGTGACGTATGTTACCAACCAGTTTTGTATGAATTAAATCATACATGTAGGCCTACCTATTAGTCTAAATAATGATCAGATATTATCATCTATATTATCGAATGGTTACATTTTGATTTCAAATCATTTTACTTACTTTTGACAGTGTGGTCACTACCACCACGATACACTTTCCGCGGATGTGGAGATGACAGACAACGGGCACCAGGGGCGTTCCTACGGTTCCATGAAGCGAGGATCGTTTGCTAATGGAAAAAATAAAGTATCTCACTCAGAATCGAAGAGCGAACTAGTAAGCTTCATTTTACCTCTTCTCTTTGCTTCTTGAATGTATATACATGTTTGCAAGTGCATTAGTGGATGTGCACTGCACGCATGGTAAGTCACAGTAGGATAATGAACGAGACTTTTCGAGTTCATTGTTCGTCTCATGGTGACTTAACCAAGTGCAGTGCATAATACTAATGCACAAGCTAAAGACATGTATTTGTGTTATAAGATGAGTATAGAGTCGAAAAGTTGATGGTTATTAAAGCCCACTGTCCTACTTGTAGCTACTTGCTCCCTCCATATAGAAAACTCGCCAAATCGGAGCATGGTGTTCCCCCATGATCCTCTTTTTCTTATGTATGTCTGTAAGAGCGCTATATAAATGCCAATATTATTATTATTATTATGTTAGTTGAGAGCTGAGTTAATGAGATAGCCACCTGTCAGTGACCTCGCTGTGTGGTCTAATCCCTTCTGGCCCAGTAGTATTGACGGTCTTTAAGATCGTTAGAAATTATTCTAAACTTGTCTCATTAACGGAGGACATCTATTTTCCTCAAAATTCGGCCGTCTTCCGAATACATCTGCAGTCACTACAAAAAAATACCCTGACTCCAGTCCGATTCTCAACCAAACTGACTGTTTATTTGCCATTCATTCTAATGAAATGTTTACATTGGTATGTTATCGGTCCCAAGCAGGTTTGACGGAATTACCATTTCACAGTCATGCTTCGGTCTTACCGCCAAATCGACGACAAACGGACCGATTTTGCCGGGGGGGGGGGGGGGGATGGTGATTGTCCAGTGGGTAATTGTCTTGATAAAGTATTTTGTAGCTCCATATAGTAACGATGTGGTTTTTCGTAAGATACCAACGTCTATCGTATCATTTTTTTCTCATTCATAGACAGCTAATGAGGCAAAGGCATTTGAAGCTGAACTACCACCCTCAACCGAAGATACTGATTGCTGTGTAAGAGGTAAGTTTTTTATTACGTCACACTACGGCCTCTCCGTTGCACACGATGCGTCATTTTCCTGACGCTCGACTGCGTCAACGACTGGGTCAATGACTGACTCGCATGTAAGAATGATATCAGCTCGATCGCAACCATTTTCTTAAAATAAAGTCGGGGTTAATGTTATAACCCTAATGCATAACCGCAAAAAAAAATAATAATTGGATTACGAAATACGTCATTGTTATGTTTTCAAATTCCAATAGGTGACACACAAGACTATTGACGGTTCCATAGATTATTTTTTCAAAATTAAATTTTTAATTTTTCTAATTAATTAGAGTTGAATGGAACGTAACAAATTTGCTTTCAATGACGGACGTATGCACTGATTGCTTCTATACAGTCTTGATTATAGCGTGGGTATTAACGCGATAGAAATGACACATTGTTTCCAACAGGGATTTGAAAGATTGGGTAACTGAAACAGCTTAAGCCTGATCGATGTTTCTAGGCCCAGATTGATCGAATCCGTTATCAATGGCAATTTACAACAACCGTTCTAAGCTAGTGATATCCTTGCATTTAATTTGTCGTGTGTAAAGTTGTCACAGAACTTTTGCGTGGGGCATCAGCACGAAATCACATGAGCTTTTACATTGCGTGCTATTCAAACATGTGAAGGCAATATGCGCTAGGGATGTTTTCGCACTGTTCAATTTCCATTCACTTGTTATATGATATCACCGTCACATGGCGCATGGCAGACGGCGCGTCAGTCGTTGACGCATTGCTACGTCAGCAAATTGACACCTCGTGTGCAATAGATAAGAAAACATTAAACTAAAGTATCTTATACATTTATAACCTTTAATGCGTAAACTATTTCACGATCCTGTTTAGGGTTATAGCGATACTTGTTATGCGTTTAACAAATCAAAGCCTTAATATTTCACATTATTAGTCCTGATAATACTGGCAGTTCGACTGTTCACTGACACTATTAGGTAGTTTAGGTATCCTTCTTGAATAGATGGGTATACTTTTCATCATTCATCTCTCCATACCTTGTGTTTCAATTGAATATTATTGACTTGTATAACTATGAGCCTACCATTATTTTTAGTCCGTGTTTAATTAACATTGTTTTCGACTGTTTATGATTCTTTTTCCTTCTTCTTTAATACAAGGTTGCAATCCAGTAGCAATGATGATCATCTTGGGCGACTCACTGCATAACTTCGGTGACGGTTTAGCCATAGGGGCGGCTTTCTCACTGAGCATCGCTGCCGGACTCTCAACTAGTATAGCTGTCCTCTGCCACGAGATCCCGCACGAACTAGGTATTGAACCTCGTCTACCACCGATGATGGTGATGATGGTGGTGGTGATGGTGGGGCTGATTACGGTGATGATGATGAAGATTATAATGATGATAAATAGTGCTAAAAATGAGGTTGATGATGATGGTGGTTGCGATGATGGTGATGATGGTGATGACGGGATGAGGAGGAAAAAGAAAGGAAAAGGAGGATATGGTGATGATGATGAAAAAGTGCGATTAAGATGACGACAATGGTGAAATAATGCTTTAAATGGTGTTGATGATGAAAGTGGTAGTAAGAGGAGAAGGTTACACCCTTAGTGTCACCAGTGGTCTTCCTAAAACTGTCCTCGGCCACGAACTCCCGCACGAACTAAGTATTCATGACCGTGTTGATGATGGTGGTGGAGATGATGTTGATGATGCTGATGTTGGTGGCTGTGCATGGCGAGTGATGATGAAGAAGATGATGGTGGTGGTGGTGGTGGTGGTGGTGGTGATGGTGGTGGTGGTGGTGATAATGATGATTATGATGATGATGGTGATGAAGACGATTTTGATAATGATGATTACAATGATGATGATGATGATGATGACGATGGTTATAATGATGATGATGAGGGTGTTGACAATTTCGATTGTAAGGATGGCAGCTAAAATGAGGATGATGATGACGATGGTTATAATGATGATGAGGGTGTTGACAATTTCGATAGTAAGGATGGCACCTAAAATGAGGATGATAATGTGATTTTAACGATGATAATGATGGCGATTTTGATGATGACCATGGCGATCATAATGTTAATGAAGATTATGATGATAGTGGTTGTGGTGATGGTCTTAAAGGAGCCGCATTTACACTTGGCTTCGCCGCTGGACTCAACAAGTATATAACTTGTCGAGTTATAAACGTCGATCCACTCATCCTCTCCAAGCGCTATAGTTCTCCTGAGAACTATATGCCAAGAAAGATAACAAACAGTCCTTTTCAGGACTACACTCCTCCAAGAAAGATTACCGAGTCAGAGTCCTGTTCAGGACTCCTCATACCTCTCTCTCTCTCACACACATGGTGCAATCGCAAACCTACTGTATAAGTATATAACTGTTCTCGATCTGGCCCGAATTCTCTCAAAAACTAGGTATATAAGAAGAGGGTGATGATAATGATGATGATGGCGATGATGATTATGATGATGATGATGATGACTGTGATGATGATGACGATGATGATGATGTTCATTGTGAAGGAGAAGACGATGGTGATGATGAAATTATAATGGCAAAGGGGCTGGCAATGATTGTGATAGTTAAGATAATTATGATAATAAGGACAACAGCTCAAATGATAATGTGAAAAATGTTGGTGGTGGTGGTGATGATGATGGTGATGAAAAATGGATGACAATTGTCATGATGGGGAGGATAAGAAGGATCCATATGATAAGTGTAATTCAGATGATGGTGAAGGTGATGATGATGATGATGATGATGAAAATGATTGTGATGTGGTTGATGTTAGGGATGATGATAATGATAAAAAAAAAACGCCAATCACTGATCATAATTACCATGCAAGTAAAATAATAATAATAATAATTGATGTCCAGTTACATTTTTGCGTGCAGTGAATTTAAAGCCCCACTGTACTACTTGTAGCTACTTGCTCCCTCTATATAGAAAACAATGCCTAAGCGGTGCCCGATGGTCCCCCACGATCCTCTTTTTTCTTATGTTGAGAGCTGAATTGATGAGAAACCACCTGTCACCGACCACGCTGGGTGGTCTAATCCCTCCTGGCCAAACTAGTACGGACGGGCTTTAAATGAATTGTTCGACTCTATTCTAATGTGTTCCCTTTAGGTGATCTGGCCGTCCTCATAAAGCAGGGCATACGACTCCGAACGGCACTCCTGATGAATATGATGTGCGCCTGTTCGGCATTCATCGGCTTGTGGGTCGGGATCCCGCTCGGACAGACCGAGACCGTTCGGGAATGGATCTTCGCTGCTGTTGCTGGCATGTTCCTCTACGTTGGACTCGTTGACATGGTAAGCACGAACTTCCCCGAAGTTCCCCGAAGTTCCCCGAAGTTTCCCGAAGTTGTCCCGATGAAGTTACCGAATTGTCCCAAAGATATGTTTTTATTTTCCGCAAATGTACCCGAGACTTTCTATAAACGATGTAATCCGAATTCGGATCAGCACGAATTTAGTCAAAGCTAGATACCCTAACAATATGTACATGAAATGTATATGATTTGTGATAATCAATTAGATAGGAATGGAGACTCAGGATCTATTTTTTTAAAAGACTATAATTCATGTTTTTAGGGGTGGGGAGGGTTAGAGGCACTTTTTTTTGGTCCAATTTTTGAGGAATAATTTAGCGTCGAATCAGCCAACCGGTGAATAAGCGGGAGGGGGGAGGGGGTAGAACACTTACTCCTTTTTTCGGGGGGCGGGCCCGTCGCCCCCCCCCCCCCCCTGTTGATCTGCGCCTGTATATATATATATAAAGAGATGGGACCTGCAAAATCACCTTGTTATAACAGATACCTTGTTTCATCAGAGGTCCTTATAACGAGGTTCCACTGTATAACAGAGAGTATATATATTTTTCTTATCCTTTTCAGCTTCCGATGTTACACCAATACGACGGGAAAAGCAACAAAGTCACCGTGGCTATTCTACAGAACATTGGATTCTTGGCGGGAATCGGGATTATTCTGTTAATAGCGCTGTATGAGGACGCTATAAAATTATCCTTATAGAGGAACGTGAGCCATAAGGAGGGGGGGGGGGTGTTAGCGTGGAGAGATACAACTAAGACAGATAACATAATGTATGTGACAGAGGGAGAGAGAGAGAGAGAGAGATGGAGGGGGGCAGCAACACCACCCGACGAGACAATCTTCTTTATTATATTCCAGTGTTAAGAACTCTTTGTAAACAGAAAACCTAAAGGATGTCGACATCATGGGAGCCAGAATCTCGTCATCTGATCATCTGTTCGATGAGATCCCCGATCTTGCCCTCTTAAAGGGAAAGTCCACCCCAAAAATAAGTTTGTTTCGATAGAGGCAGAATAATAAGAAAATCAGGTGAGTGAAAGTTTGAGCAAATTCTGAATGAAAATAAGAAAGTTATGAATTATTGAAGTTGTGATCAATCAAATACAAATTGGCAACTCTGTGACTTATATACGAGCTCTCCTTCATTTGCTTTGTGCATAATATTCCATAAAATCATGTTTTCTTCGTTATTGATGACGGAATATATATTTGTTCCTTGCAGGGGGAGTATAGAAACATATTTGCAATTATTATATTTAGGATGCATGTATGGTTGAAATTTTTCTTGAGGGAAAATGAAAATTTTAGATTTTTTTAGTACTGAGCAAATGGAAGTTGAGCTCGCATGATACGTCATAGAGTTGCCAATTTGTGTTTGATTGATCACAACTTAAAAAATCCTAACTTCCTTATTTTTAATCGGAATTTGCTCAAACTTTCACTGACTTGTTTCTCTCATTTTCTACTCCTATTAAAACTAACTTAATTTCAGGGTGGACTTCCCCTTTAACATCTGAGTGGTACTTATAAGCTTTCACAGTCTTGCGCATCTTTTAAAACATTTTGTTTTCGAAAATTGGACTAAGTCACGTGACATTTTGTCTTTGCATGTCAGCCCCCAAATCGATATTAGTTGTGGTTTGTGTAATTATTCAAAATAGTGTAAAGAATATATGTAGTGAAAATGATTGTTTCAATATGAAGAATGTATGATTTATATGAATTGTACGAGGTCTCGTTTGCATAAATTACCATAAATATGCAAATGACTAAATTTTTTCAAAAATGGAAATTACTTTTTAGAGGTTGCATGATTTGTATGCTTTCATTCAAATGAACTAATTAGAAGGAATGGATTGCCCTTAAAAAAAAATTGTTATAATATTATTCCAAATGCTGTAAAGAATATATGTAGTGAAAATGAATGATTAAATATGAAGAATATATGATTTAGGGGTAAAAATTTGAATTGTTCAACCTCGTTTGCATAAATTACCATGAATATGCAAATAAGTGAACTTTTCAAAGATTGAAATTACCATAGTATTCTATACACTTCGCTTGACATGCACGCAAATTTTCGCGGCGGTCGGTTCACGGTCGAGTTCTTAGGGGGAGGAGGGCATTTATTTAATCCCCCCCCCCCCACAAGACCTCAAACACCCCGGCCTCATTAGGGTTGAGAGTGCTTTTATAGAGGTTCATGATTTAATCATTACATATTACAATTGCATCGAAAACGAAGTGTGTATCTTACTCAACACATAAATGCTTGCAAATTTAATTCATATATATCGATCTTTATGGACGATTTTCTTGTGATATACAATACATTGTTTAATATTAGTATCAATATCATGGTCTCTGTTCAATTCACAACGAAGTAAGTCGAAAGACAAACTAAGAGAACTTTAGAGAAAGGTAAAATAAATGTTACAAGAATGGATCTGAGGAGAAAAGCAATAAGCGATGAGAGTGAGAGAAAAAAAAATGGGGGGGGGGGACAGAAAGAGCGTGGGCGAGAGAGAGAGAGAGAGCGAAATTCGATAGAGGAAGAGAGAGAGAGAGAGAGGGGGGGGGGGGGGGGCGTAATAGACCCTTTTACCAATTGTATGCAGACCTTTGATATGAAAGTTTATCTTGACGACGACTTAACAGCTTGCCAAAATGCCAAAGATTACCCCCTCCCCCCCCCCCCATCATGAATAAAGGGGCATGTTTTCACAGCAGTTTGGGTAAAGCGACCACCCCACCGACGCGATGACCTGATGATTCAAAGTATACCTCACAAAGCCAGAGTCCTCCTCCTTTTATTAAATTCCTGGATAGTATTCGTTTTCACCTTTGATTAACCCCATAACAAGGCACAAACTTGGGCAAGCATATTACGTCCAATAATCAAACTGAAAAATAGCACATTTACTCCCGCTACTCATCCTCTCCAAGCGCTATAATTCTCCTTAGAACTATAAGCTAAGAAAGATAACCAACAATACTTTTCAAGACTATACCAAACAATCCTTTTCAGGACTACAAACCCTCAAGAAAAATTACCAAAGGTCATTTTTTCAGGACTCCTTAATCCTCCCTCTCTCTCACATGGTGCACCCGCAAGCCTACTGTATATGAATTATTTAGCTGTTAAATGTATGTCCACTACCATAATCACACTGAAATCCTTCATCCCCACCAAGTCAATACAGTCTACTGATGGGAATACAAGACCGTTTGAAGATGAACTTGAGTAGCGGTAATGATAGAAACTAAATTCTCACAGAATCCAACAAAACTTACACTGAATGTCTAAGATTACAAATTAATGACATGCGCCAAACGAGAGAGTAGAGAGCTTAGACAGATAAGGAAATCCGGGTTGATAGGCCCGACAACATGTGCTTAAGAATAGATGAAGAAATCCGGGTAAGCAGGCCTAGTCTAGTTATGGACCCTTTTATTTATTTTTTTATTCGCCGACTATAAGCGTTAAGCCGAGTAATGGCGCGAGCCCCGATTCGCGCTGGTAATCGGGGATCGCGCCGTCACTAAGGATCGCGCCATCACTCGGCTTAACGCTTATAGTCGGCGAATAAAAAAAAGCAATAAAAGGGTCCAGAACTAGACTAAAGTAGGCCCGGCACCAAGTGCTTATTTAAGCAAATGAGAGTTGTGAGGGTTTTGTAAAGATGATCACCAGCAAGATTTTGTGAGGTTCTTTTTTTATCTTACTGGGTCAAACAATCAATCTACCGAAGGATAAACAATCAAGAATGAAAACATAAAGCCACGTTCTCTCGACGTACGATGCCTATACACTCAAAATTAATGTACATGTAACATTACAACTGTGTGTACGTAGTTCATCAAAGTGGCAAGAATGCAGTGATTTACAACAAAACTGATGAATTAATGAATAAATGTGATTGTAATTATCCGTTCTTTAGCACTGTTGCAATTGCAGTGATCTAGCATTTTAAGGAATTGCATTGTGTACAAGTCTTGCTGACCATCTACCGCACCAGGGGGGTGTTTCACAAAAATCATAATTCACACCTAACTCTTAGTTGGACTTGAACATTATGGAGAGCCATTGGTAGCATTACAATTAAACATATTAAAAAAAAACAATTCAAGTATTTTAGACTTTTCATAAATTCAACATCAAGAACATGAAATTTCCTTGATAATAAAAATTATGAATGATTTGAATCAACATTTTATGCCTTTTAAAATAACTTTTACAAAATATATTTTAAGATGGTTACGGCTTTCCATAGTTCTTAAGTCCAACTTAGAGTTAAATTCGACTTAGGATATTTGTTAAACACCCCCCCCCCCCCCAGGGTGTAGAGAGGCAAACTATGGATGCCCCTCAAGATCTTGACCCAGTTTCATAAAATTACTCATCAATAACGAGATGCAATGATTTTTTAATGAGATACTGAAATCATTGCATTTGATTGGCCAAGAGCAGGTTGGTCATAGATCTGTGGCAGATGTTATTGATAACAAGTTTTATGAAGCAGGGCCCTGACCTACCTCGGGTGAAATGTTGCTTCCTCTTTAATGCACACATTTTCTAGACACATTGATTGACAGATTTCATCAAGCCAAGCAGTTTATTCCGTTTATTCCCTGTGTGTGCTTCCCTTCCCAAGAAAAAGTGAATAGCGTCCTCTTGTGAGTCAAAAGAAAAGGGCATTAATTAACATTTCATTAGCTCTGCAAGATATATTCATGACCCATCATTATCATCATCATCACCACCCCGATCGCCATCATCATCACCACCACCCCGATCACCATCACCACCACCTCCACTACCATCACCACCATCACCACCCTGATCACCATTATCATCATCACCACGATCACCATCATCTTCTTGATCATCATCATCATCACGAGCACCATCATCACCACCACCACCACCATCATCATGAACATCTTACCAGTATAATAGCAGATGAAGTAGGGATGAGAGCCGAGTGGAGGAGAGATGTAGTCATCAGAGCTGATGGGATGGTAGGCAGTGAGATTGCAGGTAAAGCAGACTCTGTGCTTTCAGCGGTGACTGCTGCAGCTACAAGAAGAATGTAACGCCCAAATGGTAATTTAACAAAAACATCCAGATACTTGAAATCTTTTCAATTTAAAAAAAGCTACATCGACAGGTTGCTATTTGACACATAGTTTACAGGCAACGAAAACAAATTCTCTTGTTCCAATTCTAAATATCGCATCAGTCCTAATTTGGGTACAAATATAAAAGTTGCATTTTTAAAGCAAAATATTCATTGCATTTTTTGTTGTGGTTGTGTTTTGTTTTGGGTTATTTTAATACCCACCCCCCCCCCCCACACACACACACATACACACACATCGACTCTATTGCATATGATATGATTTCAGAAGAGTAGACCCTATGATCCATCACACAAGTGGACAATAATATATGAATAAATAAATAAATAAGTGAATAAATCCTCATCCTTGATGTTTTTCTTCTTTCTTCTTGTTCATCTCCTTCTCCTTCTTCCTCCTTCTCTTTCTCCTTCTTTTTCTTTTCCGGCTTCTTTTCTCCTCTTGTGTTTCCTTCCTTATAAAAGAGCGGGGCGTCCATCTAAATTGACAACCTACAGTTTTTTTAACTCTCAGAAATTGTTCAGAAGGCCCGCTGTGGGTTGAAAGGCCGTCGGTTTTGTGGTCGACGATGTCGTGCAGGGCTATCGGCCATTTTGAAGGAAAAAAAAATAACTACCGTACATTATTTTAAAGAACTTCTGTGTATCATTTAGCAAGGACTAATTGAAATATGTGCAATTAAAACAGAACTTTTAAAATTCCCTGTTCTCAATACAGTGCAGAAAATTGCAATTTTATGTCAACCCATGAATGAATCTTTTATGATAAATTTCTATTTTTTACAGGTATGAACAGATGTTTGAACGGCTTTCCATGTGCCTAGAATAAAATCGAAGATAGGCGAGCGAAGTTTTTTATTCCAGTGATCCGGTTACATGGAATGGTTACCTTGTGAATTGCGCTGTAGTATGTCAGTTTTTTAAGAAACATCTCAAAACACATCTATTTATATTGTAATTAACTACATTACAATTTCTATCATATATTTTGTTGAGTTCTAAATCATTGACTTTTGTGTTTTGTAAAGCGCTTTAAACAGTTGTAAATTGGATAAAACGCTATTAAAGAAACAATTTATTATTATTATAGTCTCATAGAGACATTTTAAACTCCAGGTTCAAGCTACAAATTTACATAACGTTACGAGATTCTACATCAAACGACAGGATAAATTGACAAATGTATGACGCTTCTGCAAGGTTTACACAAAGCAATATAATACCTTTAATGAACAGTCCAAAGGTCGAGATTGATGTATCGGTGGGCGTGGCTTGACGTTCGGAATAATCAAGAGAGTAGGATTGATGAAGACTTAGTCGATAAAAGACTGTTTGCAGTATTCTTTATTGACATGTATTATATATATGTCTTGGGTCGTCTTCACGCTGCCTGCACACGGCACGTATAAGCATTCTGCACACAGTACTATACGTAAAGGCCCGGTCACACAGCCCTCCACGGGCGTATCGCGGCCGAATCACGGCCAAAAATTTCTGCCCGTGAAGCAGACGCTGTTGGACGCTTTGAGGTCGCGATAAAGACGCGATACAGCCGTACTTTACCCGTCGTTACACGCGGTAAGAAATTCACACGCGGTTGGCCGCGCGAAAAAGTTTTGGGCTGCCCAAAAATTTAGACCGCGGGTAATCGCGGGCGGTACACGTGGTACACGTGGTACACACGCGGTAAAGACGCGGTACAGACGCGGAACGAACGTGCTAGGACGTGCTACGGCCGCGGTTAAGACGTGGTTACACGCGGAATTGGACGCGAAATTTTAGCGGGTAATCGCGGGTGGAGCACGGTCATAGCACGTTTGTTCCGCGTGTGTACCGCGTTGTTATCACGTGCATTAGCGTGTGTACCGCGTGTAAGCGTGGTAGGCCGCGGTACCGCCGCGCTTCACCCGCGATAAGGACGCGGAACAGTCGCCGGCGTCTGTTCCGCGGGCATACCACGGGTAAACCGCGGGTAAGCCAATTTTGCACATTTTCCATCACGGGCAACCGCGGGCAAAAAAAAATCGCGAAATTTTACCCGCGATACAGACGCGAAAGGCTGTGTGACCGGGCCTTAACAGTTGCATGTAACACACCCATAGGCGCACAGTACAGGAAAAGTTCTTCATTCAAAATGGCGTACCTACGTGCCGTGTGCACCAGATTTCTCTTTCTCACCATCCTGACAAACTTTCTTGCGATCACGGTCGCGAGCTTGACCAGGGAATCGAGGGAAATACACGATCACGACGAGGATGACGACTACGTGGAAATTGGAAATTATCTTTTGGAGGTTGAGCTGGCGGATAGGAGAGAGGAATTCAATTTTTTGAATAATCCGGAACAGAATGTGACGTATGATCAAGTTGTTAGTTTGGTCGAAATAGTTTTCGGACGGATCAATTGTGAGCAACGGGTCGATAACTGTTCTAAGGTAAAACAATAACGATTTAGTTTCATAGTTATTAGGTTATTTACTCATTATTCACTTTTTTAGTTTTTATTTCAGTTTTTATGAAAACGAGGGTTTCTCGTCAGTCAATTAACTGCTGTAAAAGAAAAATACAAAATATACATAACAGATAATCTTAAAGTTCAGCAAGACGAAACAATCATTTAACAATTAAATCAAGGCACATCAATATTCTGGTGAGTTATATTCGAATGAAAGTGAAATGGGGAGAGATATTGACAGACAGATAGATAGAGGGTGGGATATTCATGGAGAGAAAAATGAATACGATTGAAGGAAAGGTGAATGTAAAAGAATGTAGTTATATCAAAGAAAGATAGAGAGAGAACAAAAAATGAAGCAAAGAGATTGAGGGATAGAGAACAAATGAAAAAAGAAATAACGATATGAGAAAATAGAGAAATAGAGAACATTGACAAAAGAAAGAAACTAACTTATAAGCAACAAAATGAAGGTAACAAAACACATGAAACTACGATACAATACGATAAATACTTTAAAAAAACAGGCTGTATATTACTTAACACAGACAAATATGGTAACTGAAATCCCGATGAATCTTATTCTCAGGGACACCTTGATCTAAATCATCTAGTTTTGAAATAAGGCCCGTAATATAACATTGCCTGTCATTAATTTTGTCCGTGATTAGTTGTTCCATACTGTTTAAACAAATTGTGTACTGAAAAAGTCCGCTTATCACAGTGACTGGTATTGACCGAAAAGCATTGGCTTCTTCTGACGTCGCAATAGAACATTGACCTTCTTCCTATAATTACAATTCGTTCACACAGCTAATGAGAACAAAATTATTGACGCATTTAAAGGCTTCAGTATAAAAGAAGAGGAGATATTCCCATTAAACAGGCAATCCATATTTTGTGTTCATGTTGTATGAAAGTAAATAAATAAGAGATCCAGAAGGGCAAGATTTTGAGGTGATTTCTTGTGTACAAAAACGTTATTCATTTATGTTTCTCTCCTGAAAGCTATCTCCTTAGAGCCATTACTAGAAATATATTATATATATTAGTAAATGTTATCTAAAGAAAACGGCCTTCATGAGTAATTCATTCTGAATAACTGACATTTTATTCTATTTTGTTTTCTGTCGGAAATAATGAGAAAGTTGTCCGGCACTATACGTCAGAATCAAGCGTACTAATAAATTGCATATTTCAAACACATTCGTAACTTTCTTCTAACAGGTCCGATTTAATTCAAACTTCCACATTGTTGTTTCCCTTGTATTTCTCCTTTTATACAAATTGAGCTATTGCAAAGAGAAGAAATCGACGAGCTTGAATATTTTGACATTATGGCTCTCTTGAACTATCCTTCCTCTGCTTAATCTTCTTCTCCTACTTCTCCTTCTTCTCCTTCTCCTCCTACTTCTCATTCTCCTTCTCCTTCATCTTATTCTTCTCCCTCTCCTTTGTCTATCTTCTTTTCATTATTTTTTTTCATTCTATATTTCTTCCTTTCTTTTTTCTTTTCTTAATACTTTTCCTACTTACCGAAGTCACATTTAGCATTGAATTTAAAAATGTCCTCTTTTTTTAAATATAATTTGATGATATCAGTCTCTAAAATATAATTAAAAATCGTTATACCAATATTTATTCTCCATACGTAGACATTTGATTGTATCTTGTTTACAAAAACTATTGATTTTCCTCTCCAGACAACATCTATTTCAATTTAAATGAAGGCAATCCGAATTTTTTAATATGTTTAATCGTATGAAAGCAAAACATAAAGAGAAACAGAATGACCAAAGATTAAAAATAAATCGGACCAATACTGAATAAATTAAAGAATGTTTGAATCATGAGATTACTACATCTATGCGAACTTCAAATTGGCAATTTGGTTAGTGGATTGTAACTTAGAGTCACGGACAGTTCTCCCGTTCTTCGTGTACAGAATATATTTCAGTATTGTTAATTTTTCCCGTAAGTGTCATTTGCCTTTGGGGCAGTACTCAAAACATAATGGAAATCATATTGTCATAGGTCATCTAAAAGGAGTTGAACAGGCTAATCCATGCATTTTGAAGAAGAACAATATTCTGTATTTTTCATGTTTGTTAAAACAGATTGGGAAAATAGTCCGGCACTACGTCACGATGACATGGCGACTTCAGCTAATTTAAAATGGCCTTATACGATTTGTCCATCGGCCTAACAAACTTGACAACTTTCTTATATTTTGTCCGATTTCATTCAAATTTTCTTTAGTCTGCTTATCTGATTTTTCTGCTTTCTTTCACAGTAGTTTTATACTATAAAGTTGACATTCCTTAAGGGAATCTTATCAATCAGAATCTCAATTGTTCACACATCAAACGAGGAAAATCTCACTAGCGAACACACAATGCGATGATAACACCCGCAATTGTGCGTCCTGGAATATAGACCCAGCAAGTCATAAGACCACACCTTTATTTGGAGTGCGAGCGTTCAAGTGTGGTGCATTGTGGGATACAACATATCTATAATTAATCTACCGCCTAAGGAAATTGAGTGATGCATAGACTAAGCCTATTATCATGAGATAATTATGTAAACTAAGACTTTGAGCACGAGAGAAATATGTAAACTAGGCCTATGACTATCAGAGAATTATGTAAAATAAGACTATATTATATGAGCATGAGAGATGTATGTAAACTACATGTTAAATCGCAATATTGTTCCCACGCACAGTACGCACACAAAACGAGGTGAAAACAAATAGATAATACATCATGATACAGATGTATTGTATCACTATGAGGAAGTACATGCATCTAACTTTTTTCAATTATTTTCTGGCAAGTCCCCTTTTTGTGTTGATTTTGAGATTAAAGATCAACAATTGAGAATATGGCCCGCAACACATAGCCGGATTTAAAAGGGTACAACCGCCATTGCCCTTTTAAAACCCCTGGAAAATATGCCCCTTTTGTCATAGTGGCTGACTTTTTGTGTATTTACGCCCCTCTCGATGCTCTTCCTTAAGGCTAGACCCCAAAAGGCAGAAGTAAATAAGTATATTAACTTTTTCCATCCCATTGGTTATGTTTTGTATTTTTCTTCTACTGCTATATGCATTTCTTTTCGATTCACTTATTAATTTGTTTCTATTTTATTTCTGTTTCCAACAAAATATTACAAATCAATTACAATCATTTACTTTAGTTGACTGGTTAACTTATATATTACAATTGTATTCACACTGTTTAATAAAAGGTTGTTCTCGTCCTAGGATTGCCCGACATGGCAAAAAGTAATGCATGTAGACTGGATTCCAAGTATTCTATAGTTCATTCATCAATAACATATTTAATGGATACCTCGTTACTAGGTCCCCAAAAGAGAAACATCTATGAATTATATTATGTTCAGAAACCGGTCTATTTAGAAATTGATTACATCAAGAAAGTTCTTTGCGGTTAGTATAGGCCAACTCATGCTCACAACACTTCAGGATATATTTTCTATGAATCGCTCTTGGCCAAACTATTGGTGAAAGGAAAATTAATACAAAACTTTTTTTGTTTTTAAACTGATCATGTTTGTTGATTCTTAACAAATCGATACCTAATATGTAAACAACTATTTTGTTATCACAACCTTTAGTTTATTGATTGAATTATAATTTGCCCCTTTATATACCGCAGCTACTATGCAAATAACACTCTACCGCGATACACAGTATCATATCAGTCGAAACGTTTGTAGCTGAGCCGCCCTGATAAGGCGCTTAAGCAATCAAAAAAAATTAATGTCTAATAGGGCGTTGCAATAAAGTTGCGATTGATTGTAAGTTGCAAAATTGGCATCTGATATTTGCAATCAATTGTAACTCAATTTTCTTGCAACGCCCTACTATAGTCTCCTAAAGTTCCTAGGATTTGGTTAGGATTAAAGTTTTAACAATTAAATTAAGTTTAATAACTAGATCTAGCTTTTACCCCCCCCCCCCTCCCACCCTCCTCTCTCTCTCTTAGTAATGGGGCGTTGCAAGAATGTTGAGTCGCGATCAATTGCAAATTTGCAATTAATCGAAAGACTTACGCTTGATTTTGGGCATTTGCAATTGATTGCAACTTTCTTGCAACACCCTATAAATATATTAAAGGGAACATTACACCGAAACATAAGTGTATGTATTTTGAAAAATTAGGAGTATTCGTGCCCATTTGCTGTACAATATTCTTTATGAAAGTGTACAAGTTAATTTATTCTTGGCATGATTTTGATGCCTTTTAGAATGACATAGGCGCATCCATTTTTTTGAAAATGTGACGTATTAGGTAAAGTGGTACATGTATCATGCACCAAGCTTTAAATGGAAAGACTGTTCAAATCATTAACAAAACTTTTACTTTTCAATGAGGAAAAACCATAGCTGAGAAGATAAAAGTTATATTTGGTGAAAAATTTATAAAAGGGGAACAATCGTAACTAATTTATTCAAAGTACTTAAACATAGCAGTTTACAAATCTCTTTCACCCCAGGAAAGCGCCAATTACGCAATTTGCGTTATAGAAATTGTAGGACTAAAAGGATAAGGCCTATAAAAAAGATGCTGTATTGCCCTTTAGGTGCCAAAACATGGGTCGGGCGGTCAGAAATCTTTTTTTTCTTTAACTATCTCTTTGGGCTGATATTTCTCAGTTTTGAATGCATTAATAGAATGTTGTTTCCTCTAAAAATCGCTTTTAACAAAAGTTGCTAAAAGAGCCGACCGTAGATTTCAAGAAATTGGGTCGGTAGCAAAGGGCAAAACAACATCTTTTTTGTTTAGGCCTAATAGCAAGCGAATATTCATTTTCATCACCACCGGACTGGAAGGACTCAAAATCCCGAACCACCTTCCAAGGTCCGGTAAGGTAGCCGCCACACACGGACACGTTTACCTATAAGGCAGGCATCGTAGCTATTTTTAAAAATCGTATAAATATTGTGTGTGTCTCTTTAAACATACGCGAAGAGAAATACCAACTGTTGCTGTTTACTGCTGTCAAATTTGATGCATTATCACTGCGGTTTTGTTTTTGGTCTATATATTACAAAGTATTGTTGTAATAATTTGTACTGCATTTCATAATACCGATTCACTCGTGCAAATCATTGTATGAATACATGCGGTGAAGAGCGTGCTTGGGAAGATGGGTTGCGTGCTATCGTCTCGGGTGTGCGCTCGTGCGTGTGTCGAGAGGATCTGTCCTCTCCCTTCCTGGCGGGAAAACAACAATATGACAATAACAAAATCTGTCAATCTTTTCAATTTGGTTCGTATGCATTTCGCACTTTTTGGTTTAATCAACCCTAGACAGTTTCAATATAATTTTATCTTTATGCATCATTTTGAAATGTGCTGATGTTACAATTCTTGCTCCGAACATGACTTATTTAGGAAAGCGACTTTCCAACCTTTTTCTTGTCGCGGCATCCTTTAGAGATATAAATGATTTCGCGTCACCCAAATCCCAAGTCATTAGGGACTTTTAGATTCTGCACGACGAGAACGTGGACTGCCCTTTTAAGGCAATGTGACGTTCTTTCAAGGCACTGACAGTGACGTCACATTGCCTTAAAAGGGCAGTCCACGTTCTCGTCGTGCAGAATCTAAAGTCCCTATTATAGGAGTTTCATGTTTAATCACGGTGGTACACGTCAAGTGACATGTACACACGAACGGACTCATAAATGCCCCTAACATTTGAGATTGAGCGGAGCGAACCAAAACAAACAATGACATTTCTAATATGGTAAAATGCTATTTTGTAAACATAATACACTAGATAAGTATGATGTTATGTATGCGAAAGACATTCTGGAACCTCGTTGACTTCTAATTTGGATATTCAGCACTTTATTGCTTGAAAACATGCCGTTTCTAATTGTTGCGAAATAATGACATAACAGACACTTAATTGTCTTTAAAATGTAATTTCTTCGTGAAAAAAATTTGCAGTCTGATATATTCTGTTTTCACGGGATTGACGTTCATTTTAAAAATGAATCTAAAAAATGATCTTTAATTCACTTCTCTCGCGGTACCCCTAGAGACGTCTTGACACTATGAACATGATGGACAAAGAAAGAGGACAAAATATACAGTTCCTCATTCTACCATCAATAATTGCTGTGGTAGGCAAAGGAACATCTCTTCACTGCTATCATGTAAAAATGTGTAGAAGAGGTGTCACATGCATATTCACCTGTTCTACACATTTTTACATAATAGCAGTAAAGAGATGTTCATTTGTCTACCACAGCAAATGTTGAAGGTAGAATGAGGAACTGTATATTTTGTCCTCTTTCTTTGTCCGTCATGTTCATAGTGTGTGGCACCCCAGAGGTGAAATAACGCTGATAATTAATAGGCAATAAAACATGAGATTAAAATTGCCCTGAGTTAATCTTTAGAAGGTCTAAACTACATCCTCGCTCTCTATCTCCCCCGTCTATCCTAGTGCCAACATGACTTCACATCCGACGTCTTTTCCAGCCTCGATATCGACGCTGCGCACGGCCTCGATGACGCCGCATTTCTCCGTGCAAGTCCCTTATTCCTCTTCGGAGCGTACGAGATGGTGGCGGTATGCCAGGCCGGTCGTGGCGGCACGGATCTCACTGAAAGCGTGGTGATGACGTCACTCAAGATGGCAGCACCTGATTCGTCCAACTTGACCTTGACTGAGAATGACCTTGAAGTAATCCTTGAATCGATCCATGACAGCTATGCCGAGTCATCAAACGCAAAGGTGAGGGGCATTTAATGTTGGCATAGGTTTTTATAATACAAATATTGACTGGTGGAGTTTGTAATATGACATTATTTTGGGTGTATAAAGGTGTGTTTGTTTGACTACAGTATGTGCGTATGCATGAGGAATAGAAGAACCGAATGTATTTTGTTTTGTGAGTGTGTTTTGTGTTTTGTATTGTGTTTTTTATAGATGTTTTTTTAAAGTTAAATCTCTATATTCAGGGGTAGAACTACGCTTTACTAAAACAGTATTAACATGTTATGAACAAAGCATTGTTTGATTGTGATGACATGTAAAAATGTATGAATATTTCGAATATTGTCCTTCGGGATACTGTATTGGATGCAAAAGAAAATGTTTAAATTCAGTTTTGGCTTGTTATTTATTTAACTTCTAAATTATGTTATTTGTATCAACTTTGTTTTGATTTGTAGTACTTCTCTTTGGAGAAATAAAACATTTCCAATAGAAAAGAAAAACAAGGTTAGGCGTGGGAAACGCTAATTACGATCCTCGCAGTCGATATTACGTGGCGACCTTTAGACCAATCACATCGTTGTATCTGTAATAGCTTTCTATATCATTAGTAAAGGTATATCATTTTCGAATAGTAGAAGAATATATGATATATATAAGAGGTTGAAAAGGGAATACTAAGAATTAGATTATTGCTTTTTTTACTGAATTTTGTTTGCCTAGACGGGATGTGACCATTTTTTTTATAGTAAGGAAAGGAATTCTTGTCATGACTAAACTTAATTCTTATATCCCTATTATACAAATTTAAGATAAACAAACATATATCTACAGATTTATGCTACATAATAAGCATGATAAATATTCATTTTATAATGCATAATACAGAAATTTGTCTATGCACTTTAACATTTTCAATAGAGAAAGTTTTTTTTTTGTAACCTGTAAAAGAATCATAAAACTAGTTCAGAATAGGGAAACCTGACGGCATGTCAACTATAGATAAACGCATGTGCAAATTCAATAATAAGTATTGCTAAGAGTTCAGAAAAAACCTATATAAACGAAGCGTAGTAGGCATAAGCTACAAATCAATGATAGTTCAAACGTTATACCGTATTTACACAAGAATTAGAAAGCCTAGAAATATCAGAAGTACGTTAAAGCAACCACAAATATTATTAGAAACTATCACGATCGCAACTGTCTTCGAAATCAAGGGCAATTGCGACACTTTGTTCTTTGTCCCATAGAAATCATATTCGGATTATGCAATAGGTGACCCACACAATTTAGTAAGATTGCGTTTGGTTGATTTCTCGAAAGTAGTTGCTATCTTGTAATAAATATAACTTTAACATAATCAATTCTTAATTGAGTAGGTGTTGAGAACGACCATGGGCATTCCATGGACTATAAGAGAGGAATAAGAGAATTCAAATAAATGCGACCCCTCTCGTTTTATCGTAATTTTCATAGTGCTTTAGCGTCGAATCTGTCTTCGACGAAACCGTGGATGACCACGAAGCAGGGGCTGACGATGTCGAGCTCCAGTACGCGGCGCAGGCCGTGGTCGCCGGTCTGCTACAAGGGTATTGCATAGGAGAACCCATTCTGCCCTCGACCACGGACTTCACCGAGGCAATATTCGAGACGTATGCGACGTCGGGTGCCATTCCCGAAGAAGGTGAGCATAAGAGAACACGACGATCGTAGGACGTTCGTAGAGACTGTCAGGATAACCCATGGGCATCTTCAAAACGCTATCATGTTTCCTACTTAAAATCATTTTGGGAGTAAAAATTAAGCCATTGTTCTGTTCGTACATTTCCAGAATTGATGCTTGATGTTATTAAATGTGCTTACAATATTATAAGGTCGATTTCTCGGAATAATGAAGTTTTCTTTAATGAATAGCCCATGTTTCTTGGGCATTTGCATCTAATTAAAACAAAAGGGAGTTAGGTTATTTCAGTTAGGTAAATGTAAATTGGGTGTTTGTGCAGTGGAGCGACTTACTTAAAATATAAAAGATGGGAAAATCTACTGACGATCGAATTTGCAGAAAATAATTGTAAATATTTTTTAAAATTCCAAGGTTGTTAAAACACGACATATTATAATACCTGCCCCCCCCCCCGACTCTCCCTCTGTCTCTCCCTCTATCTCTAACTTAATCTCTCTTTAAACTCTCTCTTTACATCGCAACGCAGAGTTTGCACACATGCTGACAGACCTTGGAATTGGTGGGGAAGATGACCACGACCACGAACACGCCCGTAGGAGGAGGGATGTCATGGCAACACGCTCAAAGGGGCGGGGCATAGAGAAGCGAGCTACGGTATTGGCTGACGACCACGCCAATCATAGCCATTCAGACGTTGCGAACGTTACAACGGTAAGAAGGATTGACATTAATGTGTTATGCCAATTGGTCAAGAAGCGTCAATAATTTGACGCAGGAATGCGTCAACGATCGGCCCGGTCTTTGACGCACAATACGAGAGTGGAATGATAGAGAAGAGTGAAATGTTCTACGTTATATTGTAAATGTTATTTCATATCAATCTTATGTAAGATAGATTCCATGTTTTGATTTACTTATGGAAATATAATTATTTGAATTAGACCCCACAAAACTTACAAACTTGACAAAAGATGAATACGATAATGCTCGTTGCACACAAAGCGTCATTTTGATAGCATTACTGATTGTGCTAATTATGACTATTACGCAATCAGTATATGCGCCAATTCTTTAAATCAATTTTCTCACAGTTCATTTTCCCACAATCTTACTCTATGATGATTCATCTAAGACCGTGCCAAACACTGAAGTTCTATTCGTCAGCAAAACAACGCCAACTGCGTATGGTCCGCTCAGGTAGTTAAACTAAATCTTTGCCTATTTAACATAAGAAACTTTCAAACAGAAACTCAAAATCAAACTCTTCCCATGTCATGATTAAGTCCCGCTTCATGGTTAATACCGTATATGTCGAGAAGTTCTTCACTCGTCCGTATTGCTGCTGTGAGTCAGAGAGGTGATAAGTAAGTATTTCTTCATTAGCTCGAGATTGCCAAATAGCCCGCTATTTCTGATTTTGGGAAATAAGCCCGAAGTTATACAAATCGCGTTTACATTAGCTCGAGACTCGACCTCGGAACTCGAAACTCGAGCTCGAGAAATTAGCTCGAGATATTTTGCTCTGCGTCCGCGCATAGTGCGAGCCTTCGGGCTGGTGAGGACGCACCGGACAAATAGCGGTATATTATGCAAACTAGCCTAAGATATATTGGGTTGATTATCTCGACCAAATGCAACTAATGCAACTGCAGGCTAAATGAGGACGCAAATTAGCTGGATAACTTGCGATCGGGATAGTTAAAATAGCGGGTTATTTGGTTTACAGGCCTACTATAAATATTATCAACACGTCCCTGGCCCTCAACAGGGCAGGTGATTAACATGTATGATGCCATTGCTATTGTTATGTCCTTATCTGTTATAATACCATGCACATCATGCCCAATCTTTGATTATGGATAACTACTATGTTAAATGCTTAGTGATATATGTACAGTACAATGTATATATGTTATTGTTCCAAATACATTTTTTTTTTCTCGTTTGGTATCCGCGCTCTGATCAGGATTCTGTAAATAATTTGATAACAGTTAATTTAGGTTTCATTTTATTCATGACATACTCAATTAATGAAACACCCAATTATAATGGTTACCAATTTTTCATCACTCTGACATTTAACATTCTTAAAATCAGAAAAGGCAGGAAGTATATAAAGGCCTTCAAATGGGGTCTAGTTCGATTGTGAAACTCTGCCTGAGGATGGAGTTTAAAACTCCGAAACATGTCCCATTCATTTAAATGTTTTTCGATGTATTTATGATTTTAAGAGCATTGAGGTGCCGTCCTTTTGGTAAAAACAAATGTTGTGTCAAATTAAGGGGCTCTGTTTCATAAAACTTGTTACGAACAACAAATGCTAAATTCTTCTGACAAAGTTGCTCTCAGCGGATCAAAAGCCACGATTGCAGTAGTTTGTGATTGTAAGTTGTTATTGATAACAAGTTTTATGAAAGAGGGCCCAGGTGCATAAACCAATTGCGACCATGGGATTAATTCGAGAGTGAAAAAGAGGGAATCAGGGTTGTATGATCGTATATCATGTGTTGATCAGCTGGTGATCTTTTCTCAAGAGTTGGACTGTCCGGTTCAAGGAGTCAATAGGTTAACATTCCATGTATCTCAGTGTAAAATGATCCAAGTCTATACATTTTTTTATGATCTCGCACCCGGTTATTTGAAATATGTATTTTTCTTTCCGATCAGGGCCTATTCATTTTGTCGGCACAAGATGCTGGATTAATGGTTCGCTAAATAATACCCAAAAAATACTTTTATAACAATGATGTAAATAATAATACATGGGATATAATATTTTAGCGTAAAAGAGTCTTAGTGTGAATCAAAGAAATAGTTGCTCTGGACATGCCTTTAAATTGTCACTGAATAATCCAATTTCATATCTGACATAGCCTATCAACGACAACACGTTGAGGTACGATCAATTCCTGGATAAGTTGCGACTTTTGCAATCAAATAATTTCCTCCTCCACATCACTGTTTCCCCCTTTACGATGTTAGCTGTTAAAGTATGGAAATTTAATTTGCAGTATTTTGTTGTTATTTTTTGGTCGTTTGGTTTTTGGTTTAGTTGTATTTTCATATTTTGTTGTTGATTGTTTTCATCGAAAGTCTTTGAATTTGCCTTCATTATTTAAAGATTACAACACCCACAATAAAAGGAAGTCTACGCACAGGTATATACATGAATGGCGGATAAAATACTACACTCTAAAGCCTATTGCACACCATATTAGTACAATCCGATTTTTGAAAAAAATTGCAGCAGCGTTCGATACGAACATTCAAACATTTGAAATGTTAATGACCAAGCATCTCAACAGTCATACGATGAAGAAAAATCAAGAAAAATCAAGAAAAAACAAGACTCCATCGGATTTAATGCTTCATTAGAAGAGGAAAATCTCAACCGGCTCAGAATCGTAGTATAATGCACTTCCCAAGCCGAAAAAGAGTAGAGTATTAAACCATTTTTCATCTTACTTAATGCCTCTCTCTTTCTCTCTTGTCTCTAGACATGCTTTTCGAGTGAAGAACTTCTCGACATATACGGTATTAACCATGAAGCTGGAATTACCGAAGAACAGTTCAACGAACTTTCTCCGTCACTGGTGCAACAAATCTTGAGTGGCGCATGCGAAATTACAACTGTTGAGCCATCGGATATCTCCAAAGCAAAAAGTTAGTAATAATATTGTGATTTAGTGTAAATGTTTAGATGTATATCACCAGCCTTGTTTTTTCATAATAAATGTAATAAACTTCTTTCACTTTTTTGTTTGTTATCACTAATGCCTCCCATTTTTGGGGTTCATTGACTCAGAGGTAGTAATAATATTTTGATTTTATATAACTGTTTAGATATTCCGTTGATGTATCACCAGCTATGTTTGTCTTAATGAATGTAATAAACCTCTTTCACGGTCTTACTTGTTATGACTCCCGCCTTCCGTTTTGGGGTGCGTCATTGAAAGATCCCTCTCTTGTGCAGTTTTGCTGAGGAATTGTTTCTCCAAACAAATGTCCAAAAACTCGACATGGACTTTGATTCATAAAGCTTGTTATAAATACCAAATACCAAATAGCGTTTTAGTATTTGGGTGAGAGCAAATTTGTATGAAAACAAAAACACGTTTATATGAAACAGGGCCCTGATCTCCTTTGTATGAATTCATACAAGTTTAAGTTAATTTATGAATGAATAATTGCATTGTATTTATCTATTTACGATGACAATTCACAAAATTGATCTGTTGTTGGGTAAATAGATTGAAAAACACATGAATAAATAAATATTCAATCTTTTACTCTATTCTAATATTTGATAGACTGAATCCGCTGTTTAATAAATTGATTTCAATTTTAGAAAAGGAATTAATTAAATAATCGATGTTGTATTCTATTCTAATGTATCTTCTGTATTAGTGTGGGGATACGGGACTCTAGCAGTTTTCATCATCAGCCTGTTTGCGGTGCTCGGCGGGTTGTTCGTCCCGTGTATGTCCGAAGGTTTCTATGACAAGACCATACAAACAATGATAGCTTTAGCCGTGGCTACTCTAGCCTCTTGTCGATGCCCTCGCGCTGTTGGAGTCTCTAAATTCTGACGAGCGAAGCGAGTCAGAGAAACCGAGGCGCTTTGCGCTGAGGGCCTCTTGACAAGTGATCTGAATTATATATTCATGAGACCCGATTTCCTACTGAATTATGCATGTCTAGACCGCAGCGATTGTGTGTGTGTACGCGTGTGTTCGGGATTGCCCAACTAGGCTAGTCTGCAAGCACAAACCCTAATTTGACACTTTATCAAAAAATCATTGTGCCTTGAGAGAAGCCTAGCCCAGCTATCTACTGGTACCTACTGGTTGTACCAATATAGGTCAGGAGCAGCTATAGTACGTGGCATATGGTAGTCTTATAGTGCACACTCTCTTTTACGACTGACCAGGGTTTGTGCTTGCAGACTACAACTAGGCGGCCAGTCTCGCTCTCATGGAGGGAATTCGCACAGAGCGGTAGATATTACGTCATAGTAGCTCTCTCTGATTGGATGACTTTCACCGAACTCTGCTGGGTCGGAATATTCGCCAAACAATGTAAAACATAAGAAATTCAGATCACTTGTCAAGAGGCCCTCAGCGCAAAGCGCCTCGGTTTCTCTGACTCGCTTCGCTCGTCAGAATTTAGAGACTCCAACAGCGCGAGGGCATCGACAAGAGGCTATGGCTACTCTGACTGGTGATGCTGTCTTACATCTTTTACCACAGGTAAGCAATGGGCAGTTTATCCCTAAAAGGGATTTCACCACTCTTTTTTTTTAATTGAGCCCTTTTTCATGCTGACTGGTGATGCTGTCTTACATCTTTTACCACAGGTAAGCAATGGACAGTTTATCCCTAAAAGGGATTTCACCACTCTTTTTTTTAATTGAGCCCTTTTTCATGCTGACTGGTGATGCTGTCTTACATCTTTTACCACAGGTAAGCAATGGACAGTTTATCCCTAAAAGGGACTTCACCGCTCTCTCTTTGTTTTAATTTGTGCCCATTTCTATGCCGACTGGTGATGCTGTCTACATCTTTTACCACAGGTAAGCAATGGGCAGTTTATCCCTAAAAGGGATTTCACCACTCTTTTTTTTTTGGAGCCCTTTCCTATGCTGACTGGTGATGCCGTCTTAGTATTTTACCACAGGTAAGCAATGGGCAGTTTATCCCTAAAAGGGACTTCACCACTCTTTCTTGTTGTACTTGAGCTCTTTTCAATGCTTACTGGTGATGCTGTCTTACATCTTTGAACCAGAGGTTAGCAATGCACTGATATCTCGAGAAGGAATTGTACAATTCTTTTCTTCTTGAGCCCTTTTGTATGCTGACTAGTAAGTGGTAATGCTTAAGATGGAAATGATTGTAAGAATGAAATATAGCGACGATATTGTTTAATGTTATGTACAGTTAACAAATAAATTATTAATATACCCTTACCAAGTTTTGTCTCTTTTTTAAGCATGTACAAAAATTGATTTGTCCAGATATAATATAATTTTTTTTATAATGTGACATGCTAAAGATCGAATCTAAGAGTATTCATCAAATGCCCTCATTTAACCAGTCCATCTTTCATTCTTGAAATACAAAGAAAAGGGGGACAACAAAAATCAGATCAAATTTACAAGGTGTTTGAATAATGTAGTTAACTGGATATAATTTGTCTCATTTCTGTATTATATTGTTTTACTATCTTTTTTCAAGAAGTGGAAATCAAATTTCATGAAATGGTCAATGAATAATAATAATAATAATCTTTAAAGTCCACTTCAAATTTTATTAAACTGAAACGGAAATTCTGTTTTGCCCAATTGATCGTGAGCCCGGCAGCCACTGGGCAGCGCCAGATCGACGTTGCTCTATCGCTTATTGTTGAACGCCAAACAAGGTAGCAACAACTCTTATCTTTTAACGTCTTTCGGTATGACGCTGTCGGGGTTCGAACCCACGACTTCCCGGTTGTGAGGCGGACGCTCTACTGACTGAGCGAACACACCGCACTTATTCATACTTTAACGTTTCTTTCTCAATCTCTAACAGGCCGTGGGTCTCCACGCCCATGACAACAGCGCCCACAGCGCTCATACTCCTACGAGCCCGGAGATGGCTTACATCTGGAAGTGTCTTGTCGTCGAGATGGCCATCTACGTCTTTTTCGTCTTCGAGCAGCTGACGAGTTTCACGAAGGTAGGCCCCCATTTTAAATAATGTAAATTGAACAGTCTTTCGATAGTTATACTGTTTTAAACAATACTAATATTTACTAAAAGTTAAAGTGGTTCAAGTTTGATCAACTCACCTGTACTATATGAGTAAACGCACAGAGGTGCCCTTTCAAAAAAATTAGGAGGCCCTCTATAGTATTCTACAAATGAATGCAAGGGACTCTACATTATCAGGATGGAATTCCCCTTTTAATATAATGAAAGCATACAAAAACAACGATAATTCTAACTTGCTTTGTCGGAATGAAAGCAGATTGAAAAAAAGAGAAGCTTACATTTTGTGTCTTCGTCATCGAGCAGATGACGAGTTTCACAAAGGTAGGCCACCATTTTAAATCATGTGAATTCCAGAAGGCGCGCGATAGCTCAGTTGGTAGAGCAGGGGTCTCATAATCCGGCGACCCGGGTTCGAAACCAAGGCGCTATCGATAGCTATATTATTTATAATGAAAGCATAGAAAACAACATTAGTCCTCATTACCAGGTCTCTCGGAGAGGACCTAAAGCCGTCGGTCCTATGGTTGCTTACTAACAAGCATTTATGCTTTCTTAGCAGTCAGGTAAAATAACCACCACTACAAGAATCAATTGAACAGTCTTGCAATAGCTATATTATTTATAATGAAAGCATAACAGTTGGTAGAGCAGTGGTCTCGTAATCCGGTGACCCTGGTTCGAAACCAATGCGCTAGTTCCCTTCGGTAAGGCATTAATCCTCATTGCCAGGTCTCTCGGAGAGGACCTTAAGCCGTCGGTCCTATGGTTGCTTACTAACAAGCATTTATGCTTTCTTAGCAGTCAGGTAAAATAACCACCACTACAAGAATCAATTGAAAAGTCTTCCAATAGCTATATTATTTATAATGAAAGCATAACAGTTGGTAGAGCAGTGGTCTCGTAATCCGGTGACCCTGGTTCGAAACCAATGCGCTAGTTCCCTTCGGTAAGGCATTAATCCTCATTGCCAGGTCTCTCGGAGAGGACCTTAAGCCGTCGGTCCTATGGTTGCTTACTAACAAGCATTTATGCTTTCTTAGCAGTCAGGTAAAATAACCACCACTACAAGAATCAATTGAACAGTCTTCCAATAGCTATATTATTTATAATAAAAGCATAACAAACAACAATAGTTATAACTTGCTTTGTCGCAATGGAAGCAGATTTAAAAAAAAAAAAATGATGTGTTTTCTTCTTCGAACAGATAACGAGTTTCATGAGAGTAGGCCGTCATTTTAAACCAAAATTATGCGTTCTGAACTGTGTTAATTTCGATAATTGCTTGGTCGGAATAAGCAGATACAAAAAACAAAACAACACAAATTAAAAAAATCGGAGAACAAATATATGTGCGTTCTTCGTCTTGGAACAAATAAAGAGCTTCATGAAGGTAGTAATATCACAAATAACGCAGTTGCTATATTCTATTGTGATATTTTCATTTTGTTTACTTGAACTTGTTGTGATATTTTGAATTTGGTTTATGAACTATACAAGATATATGTCAGACTCACATTAAGAAGAAAATATTAACCCAAAAGTTAAAAATATAGGCTTATATGTTAAGAAACACGGACCCCTTCGTCCTCCTCTTCAAACAAATCCGGAAAAGAAACTAGGAATCCATTGTAATACCTTACTAGATCTACCTGTGACGAACATTTATAACAATTCGTATTTGTTGACCAAAAAAAGAAAGGAAAAAAATAATATTCATATATATACAACTAGGAATGACTGCTTTGTTCGATGGTATAATGAACGAAATCTGAAGACATTCAAGCAGAAAATGAACATAAAACATACTAATAACGAGTAAGAAACAGACAACAAACAAAATGCAAACAAATCAAACAAGCAAAGAACACCATTGTAGGCCTACATTGAATTCTAGATTCATGAAGAAAAAATTATTACGTAACAGTAAATTTGCACCCATATCGCGGTAATGCTGTGCTAGGGATAAGGAAAATCGATATCGACCTTTGGTAGTTCTACATACATTTTAACGAAAACTGATAATACTCCCTTCATTGGTTTCGATCGAATACTAGATTGCTGAAAGCCCAATTTATTAAAGGGAAATAACAAACACATGAGTAAACAAAATGCAGGCATGCCGCATGCAAATAATCTCAAACTCAAAGTCGATATTTCTAACTTCGAATTGTGTGCGAATGTATTTTCTTTGCGTTCATAACCCGTTTGTGATTATTTCATTTTTAATACGACTTCCCAGTAACTTCTTTAATAATAACCCCCGTTACACCCCAACATTTTCGCTCCTTAATCTAGATCTACGGCCTTAGTATTTGTGAAAGCTTAATTTTAGTTTTACGGAGGAAAAATATATCGACTAATCAATAATGAACGAATTAAACTTTGTAGCGTTTTCCTACCTTATGTGAATTCCTCCAATATAATCATGAATAAGATAAAAACCAATTTCACATAATCCATTTGTATATATATATCCAAGAGCTGTAAGGAAAAATGGTTGGTACGATTGTAAATTTGACTATTATTATATGAGTGAGAACAACGTGCATTAAACGTACTCATCATGTGTGTGTTTATATTTCCATAGTACCGAGAGTTGCGCTATCTATAGCGCGCTGTAAGTTGTGCCTACGTAGGTTTTCTTATGTGACGCAACAAAGCGCTGTTCCCAGTGCGCGTAATATAGGTTAAGGCTGGCACTTGTGTTGTGCCTTGTTATATCAGTAAACAAATGTTTATTTTCTATTTTTGTTTTCTTTTGTCATTTTAAATTTCGGCATTGTACGAGGGTGGGTGATGCTGGGGGGGGGGGGGGGGGGGTAAAGACATTCCTATCTAATTTTGTTTAGTGCCCGTGCTGAGTTTTAATGGCACTAGCCTCCGTCGAAAATACTGTTTTGCGATAAACTAAATTAATGCTTTTAATATCACATGGACTTAAACTAAATCGAAATTGCCAGAGAAAACAATACTAATATAAATACTAGAAATGCAATCGTGTCACAACGATGTGCGTGCAATGACGCCGTGTTTCTACGTGTCGAACGAAAGAGCTTCTCTCAGACTATCCAGAGCAATTTGTACGAAGTCTTTAGCTTCTGTAATATTGGAGACAGGTAGGGCGAAAGAAAGGCCTCAATAGTGACCTTGATGGGATGGTAGTGACTATGCCTACGATGTTTGAAAGAAATTGGGATAGGGGAAACAACCTAGAAAGGGCTCGCAAGCACTGCGTGCAAAAACAAATGGGATTAGTTGCATGTTCGTCATTGCAATCAAGATCGTTCTAGGGGTCAAAAGCGTGAACCCGATTTGCCCCCATAGACAATGCGTGTAATGCATGGGCGGAAAACGTAGAGGATCTGTATTATGACCGGAGTTAAATTGTTTTTTCTCTCTCTCTTTATGTCTCTTTATGGGCCGTATATGGTATCATTGGAAAGAGAATTTCATGGTCGTTATTGTAAACGACTCTCTTTTTTTCTATGATAATCCTATCGAAACATGTGATGTAAAATAGATTTAAAGGACAAAATGGCGTCTTAAATGGCCCCCTTGGCCAATTTCAAAAATCCGGCCACTAGGTGCCCTGCGTATTGCATCTCGGAATGTCATTGTAAATTTTCAAGGAAAAATAAGGATGTTTAGGGGGCGAAAAGTAGTCTGAAAAAAAAGACGTCATGGCCGATAAGTGTTATAATCGGGCGGAATTCGTATAGTGACCCTTGTTCAAATGCGATTTACTCACAATTTTCTGTGTAAACATATACCATACTTGAAATCATCCGAAAGGGCACTTCATTGCGGTCAGTTTGACACCATTGTTAACTGCGCGCAATGTATTGCGCGCATTGAACGCGCTATTACGTAATCCATAGTAAACTCATCATTTTTGGCGATAACTTTGCGCTGACATATTCGAATTTCACCAAACTTTGTAAACAGTTGTCACGTATATGGATACATATGTCTGCAAAGTTTCATTGATGTAGGTATAACGATCGCCATTTTAGAGCAAGTTGAAGTTATTTCTCAATTTTCTTGAAAATGGCGAATTTGGAGGGCAATTTTCTCAAATTTGGTCAGTGATAGGGTATATAATTTTGTATATGGCTGGAAAGGGCATATCTTCAAGTATCTAAATCCAAAAAAGGGTACGGGTTTGCCAAGCCATTATGGAGATACGGCCACAGACAGAAAGCCAATTCCCAGAACTTTAGAGGGCGCTATTTATGTTTTGCAAAGCCATTGGAGCGTGAAATTTGGCATGGCTATGTGCAATTATGAGATAAGGATACTGTGAGATTTAAATACAAAACGGAATTTATATGAGAAAGTTATGGCAGTTTTAGATTATTTAGGGGTCCATTTTTCAAGAACTTGAGAGATTTTTGACGGAGTCGGTTTTAGATTTGAATTTTGAGTATGAAGATGGCATTTTGAAGGTCAAGTCATGAGTCGCAGATGAAAGAACATCTCTCAGACTATCTAGAGGAATTTGTTAGAAGTTTGTAGGATCTAGGATAGTGGAGATAGGAAGGAAGATAGAAAGGCCTTAAAATGCACCAGAAACGGACAAAATGGCGCCTGGACGGTTATGCATGAGTGATTTCGAAAATCGAAAAAGTAGGTGACCTTGATGAGATGCTAGAGACCATGCCTATGAAATTTGAAATGAAAGGGACATGAGGAAAGCACCTAACTAGGAATAACAAACACTACGTGCAAAATGAATGGGATTTTTGGACGATAAGAATACTAGAAATGCAATCGTGTCACAACGATGTGCGTGCAATGACGCCATGTTTCTACGTGTCAAACAAAGGAGCTACTCTCGGACTATCCAGAGCAATATGTAAGAATTCTGTAGCTTCTGTGATAGTGGAGATAGCTAGGGCGAAAGAAAGGTCACCAAAACGGCCCGAAACGGGAAAAATGGTGCCTGGACGGTCACGCATGAGGGTTTCCGGAGAACGAAGAATTCAGCGACCTTGAAGGAATGCTAGAGACTACGCCTACGTTTGAAGGGAATTGGAGTAGAGGAAGAGATCTAGAAAGGGCTCGCAAGCACTGCGTGCAAAACTAATAGGATTTGGTGCATGATGAACATGTTGCGACGCGTGCTTTGGCACGAACGGCCGCCCATACTTTAAAAATGACGTCATACCCGAAACGTGTTATAATAGGGCGGAAACTCGGCGAAATTCGTATAGTGACCCTTGTTCAAATGTGATTTACTCACAATTTTCTGTGTGAACATATACCATACTTGGTATCATTCAAAAGGGCACTTTATTGCGGTCAGTTTGACACCATTGTCATTTGCGCGCAACGTACTGCACGCATCAAACGCGCTATTACATAATGCATAGTAAATTCATCATTTTTGACGATAACTTTGCGACGAGGGCATTAGAATTTACTAAACTTGGCAGACAGTTGTCACGTATATGGATACATGTGTCTGCCAAGTTTCATTGATGTAGGTATAAAGATCGCCATTTTAGAGCAAGTTGAAGTTATTTCCAAATTTTCTTGAAAATGGCGAATTTGGAGGGCAATTTTCTCAAAGATGGTCAGTGATAGGGTATATAATTTTGTATATGGCTGGAAAGGGCATATCCTCAAGTATCTAAATCCAAAAAAGGGTACGGGTCTGCAAAGCCATAATGGAGATAAGGCCACAGAAAGAAAGCCAATTCCCAGAACTTTAGAGGGCGCTATTTATGTTTTGCAAAGCCATTGGAGCGTGAGATTTTGCATGCCTATGTGCAATTATAAGATAAAGATACTGTGAGATTTAAATACGAAACGGAATTTACATGAGAAAGTTATGGCAGTTTTAGATTATTTAGGGGTCAAATGTTCAAGAATTTGAGAGATTTTTGACGGAGTCGGTTACAGATTTGAATTTTGAGTACGAAGATGGCATTTTGATGGCAGGTTATACGTCGCAGATGAAAGAACATCTCTTGGACTATCTAGAGGAATTTGTTAGAAGTTTGTAGGATCTAGGATAGTGGAGATAGGAAGGAAGATAGAAAGGCCTTAAAATGGACCAGAAACGGACAAAATGGCGCCTGGACGGTTATGCATGAGTGATTTCGAAAATCGAAAAAATAGGTGACCTTGATGAGATGTTAGAGACTATGCCTACGAAATTTGAAAGGAAAATGACTTGAGGAAAGTACCTAACTAGGAATAACAAGCACTATGTGCAAAACGAATGGGATTCCGGACGACAAGAAGAAGAAGAGGAAGAAGAGGAAGAAGAAGTAAGAATATTAATAAGAAGAATGTGAACGAAAACAAGGCAATGACGAAGGTCGTCATTGCAACTAATATCATTATCATTATTGCAATGACGACCCTTCGTCATTGCCTTGTTTTCGTTCACATTCTGCCCCATTAATATTCTCCTTTTCCTCCTTTTCCTCCTTATCGTCAGGAAATCGCATTCGTTTTGCACGTAGTGTTTGTGATTCCTAGTTAGGTGCTTTCCTCATGTCCTTTTCCTTTCAAATTTCATAGGCATAGTCTCTAACATCTCATCAAGGTCACTACATTCTTCGATTTTGGAAATCACTCATGCATGACCGTACAGGCGCCATTTTGTCCGTTTCTGGTCCATTTTAAGGCCTTTATATCTTCCTTCCTATCTCCACTATCCTTCATCCTACAAACTTCTAACAAATTCCTCTAGATAGTCTGAGAGATGTTCTTTCATCTGCGACACATGACTTAACCTTCAAAATGCCATCTTCATACTCGAAATTCAAATCTAAAACCGACTCCGTCAAAAATCTCTCAAGTTCTTGAAAAATGGACCCCTAAATAATCTAAAACTGCCATAACTTTCTCATATAAATTCGGTTTTGTATTTAAATCTCACAGTATCTTTATCTCATAATTGCACATAGCCATGCTAAATTTCACGCTCCAATGGCTTTGCACAACATAAATAGCGCCCTCTAAAGTTCTGGAAATTGGCTTTCTCTCTGTGGCCGTATCTCCATTATGGCTTGGCAGACCCGTACCTTTTTTTGGATTTAGATACCTGAGGATATGCCCTTTCCAGCCATATACAAAATTATATACCCTATCACTGACCAACTTTGCGAAAATTGCCCTCCAAATTCGTCATTTTCAAGAAAATTCCGAAATAACTTCAACTTGCTCTAAAATGGCGATCTTTATACCTACGTCGTTGAAACTTGGCAGACACATGTATCCATATACGTAACAATTGTCTGCCAAGTTTAGTAAATTTTAATAACGTCAGCGCAAAGTTATCGCCAAAAATGATGAATTTGCTATGCATTACATAATAGCGCCTTTAATGCGTGCAGTACATTGCGTGCAGATGACAATGGTGTCAAACTGACCGCAATGAAGTGCCCTTTCGAATGATACCAAGTATGGTATATGTTTACACAGAAAATTGTGAGTAAATCGCATTTGAACAAGGGTCACTATACGAATTCCGCCCGATTATAACACTTATCGGCCATGACGTCATTTTTTCAGACTACTTTTCGCCCCCTAAACATCCTTTTTTTTCCTTGAAAATTTGCAATGACATTCCGAGATGCAATACGCAGGGCATCTCTTGGCCGGATTTTTAAAATTGGTCAAGGGGGCCATTTAAGACGCCATTTTGTCCTTTAAATCTATTTTACATCACATTTTTCGATAGGATTATCATACAAAAAAAGAGAGTAGTTTACAATAACGACCATGAAATTCTCTTTCCAATGATACCATATACGGCCCATAAAGAGACATAAAGAGAGAGAGAAAAAACAATTTAACTCCGGTCATAATACAGATCCTGTACGTTTTCCGCCCATGCATTACACGCATTGTCTATGGGGGCAAATCGGGTTCACGCTTTTGACCCCTAGAACGATCTTGATTGCAATGACGAACATGCAACTAATCCCATTTGTTTTTGCACGCAGTGCTTGCGAGCCCTTTCTAGGTTCTTTCCCCTATCCCAATTTCTTTCAAACATCGTAGGCATAGTCACTACCATCCCATCAAGGTCACTATTGAGGCCTTTCTTTCGCCCTACCTGTCTCCAATATTACAGAAGCTAAAGACTTCGTGCAAATTGCTCTGGATAGTCCGAGAGAAGCTCTTTCGTCCGACACGAAGAAACACGGCGTCATTGCACGCACATCGTTGTGACACGATTGCATTTCTAGTTTATATTATTATCATTATTACTATTACTATGTTTGATTGTGTTATTAGTGTTATCTTCATCCTCATCGTCATCATTATCAAGTTATCACGAGTCTGACTTGTGTGTGACGTACGTTACCAACCAGTTTTGTATAAATGATAACATACATGTATAGGCCTACTTATTAGTCTAAATAATAATCAGATATTATCATCTACATTATCGAATGTTTACATTTTGATTTCAAATGATTTGATTTCCTTTTGACAGTGTGGTCACTCCCACCACCAGACACTTTCGGCGGATGTGGAGATGACAGCTAACGGGCATAGAGGGCGTGCTATGTCGGGACAAGGATCGTTTGCTAATGGCAAAAATGGTGTATCTCTCTCAGAATCGAAGATTGAACTAGTAAGCTTCACTCTACCTCTTCTCTTTGCTTCTTGAACATATATACATGTTTGCGAGTGCATTAGTGAATATGCACTGCACGCAGGTTAAGTCACAGTAGGATAATGAACGAGACTTTTCGAGTTTATTGTTCGTCTCATTGTGACTTAACCAAGTGCAGCGCATAAAATTAATGCACAAGCTAAAGACATGTACTATTTGTTTCATAAGATGAGTATAAAGTCGAAAAGTTGATGGTTATTAAAGCCCACTGTCCTACTTGTAGCTACTTGCTCCCTCTATATAGAAAACTTCCCAAATCGGTGCCTATTGCTCCCCCATGATCCTCTTTTTCTTATGTTAGTTGAGAGCTGAGTTAATGAGATAGCCACCTGTTGGTGACCTCGCTGTGTGGTCTAATCCCTTCTGGCCCAGTAGTATTGACGGTCTTTAAGATCGTTAGAAATTATTCTTAACTTGTATCATTAACGGAGGACATCTATTTTCCTCAAAAAGCGGCCGTCTTCTGAAAACCTCTGCAGTCACACCGAAAAAATACCCTGACTCCAGTCCGATTCTCAACCAAACTCACTGTTTATTTGCCATTCATTCTAATGACATGTTTACATCGGTATGGTGTCGGTCCCGAGCAGGGCCCTGTTTCACAAAACTTGTCATCAGTGACAAATGACAGTTTTTGTTATAAGCTACTGAAATCCTTGCTTCTGATTGGTTATCAGCAGATTTGTTACTGAATGTTGTCATTTGTCATTGAAAAAAGGCTTTGTGAAACAGGTCCCTGGTTTGCGTGAATTACCGTATCACAGTCATGCTACCGCCAAATCGACGACAAACCGACCGATTTCAGAGGGGTGATTGTCCAGTGGGTAATTGTCCTGGGGGGGGGGGGGGGGGGGGGGTTTCACAAAGCTCCTAAGTTGAACTTATCTCTAAGTTGGACTTAAAAATTATGGAAAGCCGTTAGCGTCTTTGAAAATGTTTTGTAAAAGTTGTTTTAAAAGGCATAAAATGTTGATTCAAATCATTCATATTTTCTATTATCAAGGAGGTTTCATGTTCTTGATGTGGAATTTATGAAAAGTCTAAAATACTTAAACTTTTGCTTTCGAATATAATTTTTTTAAGGCTACAAATGGCTGTCCATAATTTTTAAGTCCAACTTAGAGTTAAGTTCAACTAAGGATCTTTGTGAAACACCTCCCTGATATGGTATTTAGCAGCTCCACATAGTAACAGTGCAGTTTTTCGTAAGAAACCAAAGTTTATCGTATCATTTTCTTCTCATTCATAGACAGCTAATGAGGCAAAGGCATTTGAAGTTGAACTACCTCTCCCGACCGAAGATACTGATTGCTGTGTAAGGGGTAAGTTTTGAATTGCGTCACGCAAAGCCTGAAGCCACTAATGATGGTGGTGGTGGTGGTAGTATAAGTAGTAGTAGTAGTAGTATAGTAGTAGTAGTAGTAGTAGTAGTAGTAGTAGTAGAAGCAGCAGCGGTAGCAGTAGTAGTAGTATTATAATTAGTAGTAGTAGTAGTAGTAGTAGTAATAGTAGTAATAGCAGTAGTAGTAGAAGTAGTAGTAGCAGCAGCAGCAGTAGCAGTAGTAGTAGTAGTAGTAGTATAATTAATAATTAGTAGTAGTAGTAGTAGTAGTATGTAGTAGTAGTAATAGTAGTAGTAGTATTGGTAGTATAGTAGTAGTAGTAGTAATAATAGTAATAGCAGTAGTAGTAGTAGTAGTAGCAGCTGCAGCAGTAGCAGTAGTAGTAGTAGTATGTAGTAGAAGTAGAAGTAGTAGTAGTAGTAGTAGTAGTAGTAGTAGTGGTATTATAGTAGTTGTAGTAGTAGTAGTACTAGTAGTAGTACTAGTACTTACTAGTAGTCGTAGTAGTAGTGGTTTATGACAATCATGAAAGACTGTTACTAAACAAGAAACTCTCAGGTTATAATTTGATCATATTTTAGTTAGAATGTATAATAAGTATTCGTATTGCTCATCTCTCCATAATCTTGGCCAGAATTATATTCACACTATGAAGCCTACTATGCTATTTTAGTACTGATATTATTTGTATTTCGACTGTTTATTGACAATAATAGGTATTTTAAGTATCCTTTTTTTAATAGATGGGTACATTTCTTTTGTATCATTCATCTCTCCACACCTTTGGTTTCAATCAAATAGTATTGAATGTCATAACTATGAGCCTACCATTAATTTTAGTCCTTGTCTATTTTTTTTTATTTCTTTGACTGTTTTTTATTCTGTTTTCTTCTTCTTACAAGGTTGCAACCCCGTAGCAATGATGATAATCCTGGGCGACTCGCTGCATAACTTCGGTGACGGTCTAGCGATAGGTGCGGCATTCTCACTGAGCATCGCCGCTGGACTCTCAACTAGTATAGCTGTCCTCTGCCACGAGCTCCCGCATGAACTAGGTAACGAACCTCGTCTACCACCGATGATGGTGGTGATGATGGTGATGATGATGGTGGGGATTATTACGGTGATGATGATGATGAAGATTATAATGATGATAAATAGTGCTAAAAATGATTGTGTTTATGATGATGGTTGTGGTGACGACGATGATGATGATGATGATAAAGATGGTGATGAGGAGGATAAGGAGGAGGAAAGGAAGGATATGGTTATAATGATGAAAAAGTGGGATTGAGATGATGACCATGGTGAAATAATGCTTAAAAGGTGTTGATGAAGCTGTCGGTTGCGATGATGGTAATGCGGAGAAAACAGAGAAGGTGGATATGGTGGTGATGATGAACAAGTTTGGTTGAGATGGTGACGATGGTGAAATACTGCTAAAAAAATGGTGTTGATGATGATGGTGGTTGTGATGATTAATGAGAGGAGAAGGTAACACCCTCAGTGGTCTTCCAAAAAGTTTAACTGTCCTCTACCACGAACTAATCATTGATGGCCATGTTGATGATGGTGGTGGAGATGATATTGATGATGCCGATGTTGGTGGCTGTGCATGGTGAGTGATGATGAAGAAGATGATGATGATGGTGGTGGTGATGGTGATGGTGATGGTGGTGATAATGATGATTATGATGATGAAGATGGCTATAATGATGATGACGATGATGGTGTTGATGGTAATGACAATTTCGATAGTGAGGATGGTAAAATGAGGATGCTAATAATTTTATTTTAATGATGATAATGGTGGCGAATTTGATGATGACCATGATGATCATAATGTTGATGATGATTATGATGATAGTGGTTGTGGCGATGGTCGTACAGGAACCGCATTTACTCTCGGCTTCGCCGCTGGACTCAACAAGTATAACTGTTCTCGATCTGGCGTTCAACAATAAGGGGTAGAGCAACGTCGATCTGGCGCTGCTCAGTGACTGCCGGGCTCACGATCAAATTGGCAAAAAGAATTTCCATTTTCGGTTTAACTTAAAGGGAGGCTTTACTACTTCAGCCAGAAGGGATTGGCCACCCACTGAGCAAGCAAGGTCACTGTGACAGGTGGCTATCTCATTAACTCAGCTCTCATTTAACATAAGAAAAAGAGGATCATGGGGGACCAACAGGCACCGATTTGGGTAGTTTTCTATATAGAGGGAGCAAGTAGCTACAAGTAGGACAGTGTGCCTTTAATAAAATTGGAGTGGACTTTAAAAGGTTATTATTATTATTATTATTAAGAACTAGGTATATTAACCTCGTTTTCCAGTGAAGAAGGGGTGATGATAATGATGATGATGGTGATGACTATGATGGTGATGATAACAATGATGTTCATTTTGAAGGAGAGGACGATGCTGATGATGATTACTATAATGGCAAAGGGGTTGGTAATGATTGTGATAGTTAAGATAGTTATGATAATGTGAAAAATGGTGGTGGGGTGATGATGATGATGATGATGATGACGTCGATGGTGATGACAAATTGATGATGGGGAGGAGGAGAACGATCCAGATGATAAATGTAATTTAGATGAAGGTGATGATGATGATGATGATGAAAATGATAAACATGCCTATTGATGATGCCGGTGGTGATGATGATGTTCTTGATGATTATGTTGGTGGTGGTGAGAATGATAACAATGATAATGGTGACGATGAAAATGATTGTGATGTGGTTGATGTTAGTGATGACGATAATGATAAAAACCTGCCAATAACTGATCCTAAATACCATGCAAGTATTGATAACTCTCGAAATTGATGTCCAATTTAATGTTTTGCGTACAGTGACTTTAAAGCGTATCCGTACTGGCGTACGGGAGGGATTACATCTCCTTGCTAGGTCACTGGACTGGTGGTTATCTCATCAACTCAGCTCTCAATAACATAAGAAAACGAGGATCATGGGGGACTAATGGTCACCGATTATGCATTGTTTGTTATATAAGAGGGCGCAAGTATCTATAAGTAGTGCATTGGGGCTTTAAAATGAATTGTTCGACTCTTTTCTAATTTGTTCCCTCTAGGTGATCTGGCCGTCCTCATGAAGCAGGGAATGCGACTCCGAACTGCACTCCTGATGAATATGATGTGCGCCTGTTCGGCATTCATCGGCTTGTGGATCGGGATCCCGCTCGGACAGACCGAGACCGCTCGGGAATGGATCTTCGCTGCTGTCGCTGGCATGTTCCTCTACGTTGGACTCGTTGACATGGTAAGCGGCAGCTGCACGAACTTCCCCGAAGTTGTCTCGATAAATTTACCGAATCGTCCCAAAGATATGTTTTTATTTTCCGCAAATGTACCCGAGACTTTGTATAAACGATGTAATCCGAATTCGGATCTTCACGAATCTAGTCAAAGCTAGATACCCTAACAATACGTTCATGAAATGTGTATGCTTTGTGGTAATCAATTAGATAGTAATGGATATAACAACTCAGGATCAACAATTGATGTTTTCATGTCTTCCTTTCTTATTAATAAGGGCACCAATTGTTCTCTTTATACTCATAACTATTTCACTATGTTTTTCCCTACAAAGTAGACATATCGGTATCATTGCTTAGAAATGTTTAGAAACATGAATGGAATTTCATTAAAATATCTAACTTCCAAATTCCATACTTCTCAACTCTCAAGGGCCACTATTTCTTTAAACAAAAATGATCCCTGGTTCTCATCGGCCCAGTGATACGATTTTAAAATATTTTTTGGCAATTAGTTTTAATAGCTACGTACATAATGTTTGGCCTTCTACTTGTACATAATTAACATCTGTTTTGCAAAATAAACATAGAGCATAACAAAATTATAATTTAGTTCCCTAGCTTGAAGGCTCCTGTTGCCTCTTCAAAGAGGCTTTCATAATTTAAACTGAAGTATAATTCTCGCTAATGTTATTATGAAAGGAAGTACAGTTTTCACTCTGTTATAACGAGGTCCTTGAGACCATGGAAATTACCTAAATTGTTATATCAGGGTAAAACAAATATATATATATAGAGAGAGAGAGAGAGAGAGAGAGATGGGACCACCAAAAGACCTTAAAATACGGGATTTGCTGCTTCCTTGTTCGGCGTTCAACAATAAAGGGGATAGAGCAACATCGATCTGGCGCTGCTCAGTGGCTTTCGGGCTCACGATCAATTGGGCAAAAAGAATTTCCATTTTCGGTTTAACTTAATACAATTTGGAGTGGACTTTAAAAGATTATTATTATTATTATTATAATGACCTTGTTATAACAGAAACCTTGTTTCATCAGAGCGCCTTATAGCAAGGTTCCACTGTATTACAGAAAGTATCTATTTTTCTTATCCTTTACAGCTTCCGATGTTACACCAATATGACGGGAAAAGCAACAAGGTCACCGTGGCTATTCTACAGAATATTGGATTCTTGGCGGGAATTGGGATTATTCTGTTAATAGCGCTATATGAGGACGCTATCAGATTATCCTTATAGAGGAACGTGAGCCGCGAGGAGGGGGGGGGGGTAGGGTGGAGAGATACAAATAAGACAGATGACATAATGTGTGTGACAGAGAGAGAGAGAGAGATGGAGGGGGGCAGCAACAATACCCAACGAGACAATCTTCTTTACTATATTCCAGTGTTAAGAACTCTTTGTAAACAGAAAACCTAAAGGATGTCAACATCATGAGAACCAGAATCTCGTCTTCTGATCATCTGTTCGATGATACCCGGGATCTTGCCCTCTTAACATCTGAGTGGCACTTTTAAGCTTTCACAGTCTTGCGCATCTTTTAAAACATTTATTTGCTATTTCTTGTGGTTTGTGTAATTATTCAAAAAAGTGTAAAGAATATATGTAGTGAAAATGAATGTTTCAATATGAAGAATATATGATTTATGTGAATTGTACGACCTCGTTTGCATAAATTACCATAAATATGCAAATGAGTGAATTTTTCCAAAAATAGAAATTACTAGTTAGTATTCTATACACTTCACTTGACGAGCCCGTAATTTTTTGAGAGATCTAGGGGGGAGGAGTATTTCTAGAGGTTGCATGATTTAATCCATGCATATTTTAATTGCATCGAAAACGAAGCGGATATCTTACTGAACACATAAATGCTTGCAAATTGTATTCACATAACAATTTATATGGACGCTCTTCTATATGCAATAAATTGTTTATTTTATAATATTAGTATCAACTCCAGTCTCTGTTAAATTCACAACTAAGAAAGTCGAACGATAAATTTACAGAACTTGAGAGAAAGGTATAATAAATGCATCAGCATGGTATCAAGAGGTCTGAGGAAAGAGTGAGAGAGAAACAAAATGGGGGAGAGACAGAGAGAGCGTGGGAGAGAAAGCGAAATTCAATAGAGGAAAAGAGAGAGAGAGATAGAGAGGGAGAGGGGGGGGGGCGTTTTTAAAAAACAAAAGTAGTGGTAATGATTGAAAATAAATCCCACAGAATCCCAAGAAAACTTACACTGAATGTTCAAGATAACCAATAAGTAGAATGCGCCAAACGATTTTGGTAGAAAATGTATAGTGGCTGAGTAGAGAGCTTAGAAAGAAAAGGAAATCCGGGTAGATAGGCCCGACACCATGTGCTTAAGATGAGGAAATCCGGGTATGTAGGCCTAACCAAATGTGCTTAACACAGGTCCTTATGCACAAATGAGCGTTGTGGGTTTTGAAAGTGGTGGCGGTTATTTAAAAGATGATTAACATTACATTTTTGTGAGGTTGCTTTTATTTTACTGGTTAAAACGATCGATCTACTGCAGGATAAACAATGGAGAGTGAATGATAGCCATGTTCTCCCAACATACGATGCCCAGACCTCAAGAATAATGTACATGTAGCTTTACAACTTGAATAACACAACAATGCCGAGACAAATACATTTTCAAGGAAAATTTTATTGTACAGAATTAATCTCATATTCACTTGTACATAACACAACAACACAATGAGGGTTGCTGCAAGAGCATATTAATTTAGAATTACAAGTGATGGTCAAGAATCTGTACTAAAAATAATCTCTTTTAACAAAAAATAAACACTGTGTGTACGTAGTTCATCAAAGTGGCAAGAATGCAATGATTTACAACAAAACTGATGAATTAATGAATAAATGTGATTTAAATTATATGTCCTTTAGCACTGTTGCAATTGCAGTGATCTAGCATTTTAAGGAATTGCATTGTGTACAAGTCTTGCTGACCACCTACCGCACCAGGGGGGGGGGGGGGGTGTTTCACAAAAATCATAAGTCACACTTAACTATAAGTTGGACTTGAACATTATGGAGAGCCATTGGTAGCATTAAAATTAAACATATTCAAAAACATCAATTTCATTTTTTTAGACTTTTCATAAATTCCACATCTAGAATATGAAATCTCCTTGATAATAGAAATTATGAATGATTTGAATCTACATTTCATGCCTTTTAAAATAACTTTTACAAAATATTTTTGAAGATGCTAACGGCTTTCCACAATTGTTAAGTCCAGCTTAGAGTTGAGTTCGACTTAAGATCTTTGTGAAATACCCCCAAGGTGTAGAGAGGCAAACTATGGATGTCCATGAAGGATCTGGGACCCGTTTCACAAAACCGGTTATCAATAACATGATGCAATGATTTTTAATTGAGATACTGAAATCATTGCATGTGATTGGCCAAGAGCAGGTTGGTCATAGATCTGTGGCAGATGTTATTGATAACAAGTTTTATGAAGCAGGGCCCTGACCTACCTCGGGTGAAATGTTGCTTCCTCTTTAATGCACACATTTTCTAGATACATTGATCGACAGATTTCATCGAGCCAAGCAGTTTCTTTTGTTTATTCCCTGTTTGTGCTTCCCTTCCCAAGAAAAAGTGAATAGCGTCCTGTTGTGATTCAAAAGAAAAGGGCATTAATTAACATTTAATTAGCTCTGCAAGATATATACATGACCCATCATCATCATCATCATCACCACCCTGATCACCATCATCATCATCACCACCCTGATCACCATCACCATCATCACCAGCACCATCATCATCACCACCACCTCCACTACCATCACCACCATCACCACTCTGATCACCATCATCATCATCACCACGATCACCATCATCTTCTTGATCATCATCATCATCACGAGCACCATCATCACCACCACCACCACCATCATCATGAACATCTTACCAGTATAATAGCAGATGAAGTAGGGATGAGAGCCGAGTGGAGGAGAGATGTAGTCATCAGAGCTGATGGGATGGTAGGCAGTGAGATTGCAGGTAAAGCAGACTCTGTGCTTTTAGTGGTAACTGCTGCAGCTACAAGAAGAATGTAACGCCCAAATGGTCATTTAACAAAAACATCCAGATACTTTAAATCTTTTCAACTTGAAAAAAGCTACATCGACAGGTTGCTATTTGACGCATTGTTTACAGGCAACGAAAACAAATTCTCTTGTTCCAATTCTAAATATCGCATCAGTCCTAATATCGATTAATTTGGGTACGAATATAAAAGTTGCGTTTTTTAAGCAAAAAAATCATTGAATTTTATGTTGTGGTTGTGTTTTGTTGTGGGTTATATTAATACCCACCCCCCCCCCCCCACACACACACACACACACACACACATCGACTCTATTGCATATGATATGATTTCAGAAGAGTAGACCCTATGATCCATCACGTAAGTGAACAATAAAATATGAATAAATAAATAAATAAGTGAATAAATCCTCATCCTTGATGTTTTTCTTCTTCCTTCTTGTTCATCTCCATCTCCTTCTTCCTCCTTCTCTTTCTCCTCCTTTTTCTTCTCCTGCTCCTTTTTCTCTTCTTGTGTTTCCTCCCTTATAAAAGAGCGGGGCGTCCATCTAAATTGACAACCTACAGTTTTTTTTAACTCTCAGAAATTGTTCAGAAGGCCCGCTGTGGGTTGAAAGGCCGTCGGTTTTGTGGTCGACGATGTCGTGCAGGGCTATCGACCATTTTGAAAAAAATAACTACATTATTTTAAAGAACTTCTGTGTATTATTTAGCCAAGACTAGTTGATATATGTTCAATTAAAACAGAACTTTTAAAATTCCCTGTTCTCAATACAGTGCAGAAAATTGCAATTTTATGTCAACCCATGAATGAATCTTTTATGATAAATTTCTATTTTTTACAGGTATGAACAGATGTTTGGACGGCTTTCCATGTGCCTAGAATAAAATCGAAGTTTTGTATTCCAGTGGTCCGGTTACATGAAATAGGTTACCTTGTGAATTGCGCTGTAGTATGTCAGTTAAAGTATTTAAGAAACATCTCAAAACACATCTATTTGCATTGTAATTAACTACATTACAATTTCTATCATATATTTTGTTGAGTTCTAAATCATTGACTTTTGTGTTTTGTAAAGCGCTTTAAACAGTTGTAAATTGGATAAAACGCTATAAAAGAAACAATTTATTATTATTATAGTCTCATAGAGAAATTTTAAACTCCAGGTTCAAGCTACAAATTTACATAAAGTTACGAGATTCTACGTCAAACGACAGGATAAATTGACAAATGTATGACGCTTCTGCAAGGTTTACACAAAGCAATATAATACCTTTAATGAACAGTCCAAAGGTCGAGATTGATGTATCGGTGGGCGTGGCTTGACGTTCGGAATAATCAAGAGAGTAGGATTGATGAAGACTTAGTCGATAAAAGACTGTTTGCAGTATTCTTTATTGACATGTATTATATATATGTCTTGGGTCGTCTTCACGCTGCCTGCACACGGCACGTATAAGCATTCTGCACACAGTACTATACGTAACAGTTGCATGTAACACACCCATAGGCGCACAGTACAGGAAAAGTTCTTCATTCAAAATGGCGTACCTACGTACCGTGTGCACCAGATTTCTCTTTCTCACCATCCTGACAAACTTTGTTGCGATCACGGTCGCAAGCTTGACCAGGGACCCGAGGGAAATACACGAACACGAGGATGATGACGACTACGTGGAAATTGGAAATTATCTTTTGGAGGTTGAGCTGGCGGATATGAGAGAGGAATTCGATTTTTTGAATAATCCGGAACAGAATGTGACGTTTGATCAAGTTGTTAGTTTGGTCGAAATAGTTTTCGGACGGATCGATTGTGAGCAGCGGGTCGATAACTGTTCCAAGGTAAAACAAAAGCAATTTAGTTTTCATAGTCATTAGCTTATTTACTCATTATACATTTTTCAATTTATTATTTCAGTTTAATGAAAACGGGGTTTTCTCTTTTGTCAACTAACTGCTGTAAACAAAAATGCAAAAAATACATAACAGAAAATCTTAATGTTCTGCAAGACGAAACAAATATTTAACAATTAAATCAAAGCACATCAATATTTTGGTGAGTTATATTCGAATGACTTATACTACAGAAGTGAAATGGGGAGAGATATTGACAAAGAGATACATAGAGGGTGGGATATTCATGAAGAGAAAAAGGAATGCGATCGAAGGAAAGGTGAATGGAAGAGGATGTAGTTAAATCAAAGAAAGATAGAGAGAGAACAAAAAACGAAGCAAAGAGATTGAGGGGTAGAGAAAAAATGAAAATGAATAACGATGTGAGAAATTAGAGAAGTAGAGAACATGGAACAAAGAAATAAAATAACTTATAAACAACAAAATGAACGTATAAAGACACATTAAACTACGATGCAATACGATGAATACTAACATAAAACAGGCTGTATACACTGTAAAAAAATAATAGTCGAAATAACTCAATAAAATTGAGGAAAAGAATTGCCTTATTTTTAATAAGTAAATATTACCTACGGCATCTTAAGTAGAATTTACTTATTTTGCTGAATAAATTTTTACTCAGTTAAATCGAGTTACATTAACGTAAATAATTTAAGTATTGTAATCATTTTAGATAATAATAAAAAGAAAGCTATGATAGGATTAAATATTGCACGATTTGGTACCCATCTAATCTAACAAGTAACATCCACTAATCATTCACTACTTCTATTTAAGATTAATCACTAATCACTAACACATACGCTTCAATTCGACACATATTGAAAGGCTCCAAATTTTTATATATACTTGATCGTAGCATCTTAAAGATAAAGTTGAGTTCTGGTCATGTGATTGCATTGTGAAAGAAACGGTGTGGAATCTATCAGAAAAGGTTGATCATCTAGTATATAAGTATTCGTGTGTATTGCAAGGTTCTGGAATCATCAAAATGATAAGAAATTTGGCCAAATCTTGGCAAAGTTACAAGCACTGTACACATAATGATGTATATGGGACTACACGAGCACATGGCGAAAAAAACCTACCCCCCGATTTTTACGATGTTTCATGTCATATTTAGAATATGAAGGCATTTGAAGAGCCATGCTTTTAGGGGAACATGTTTAATCTGATGTTCTTCCACCCTTGCATAATAATAATGATAACGCTCACAAATTATTGTTTACCTCTTCCCAGAACTCAACCTTCTCTTTAAAAGGAAAATTGGTTGACAATTTCCTGAAATATCAAGTTTTGATTTGTTTTGAACTGGGTAAGAATTAAAAATTGTCTTGTCTTTGCTTAGCCATGTTAAATGAATTAGTAAATGTTTTAAAGTCCTTAAATTTTTATTCAACCACAAAAAAAGAATTGTTTTATTATTTTAAAAAGAGTTTAATTTGGTCTTAATGAATATTCATAAATTATGTAAATATTTCTATTACGCACTGCATCGGTCCTTACTTTAAAAAGATAAGAATAATCAACATAAATTGTTTGAGTAATACGTATAATTTCTGATTTTGAGTTAAAATTACTAAATTAATACAAGCTGAAATTACTTAAAGTTCTTATGTATTTGATTTTACTTAAATAGTCCACGTATGTTCTACTAAATTGAAAGTTTGAGTTAGCAAGAGTTAAATTTAGTGCGTAAGTGGCAAAACTAATGTTTTCAAGTAAATTCTACATGGAAAAAATACGTAAAAATGACCAATGAACAATTTTTTTTTTACAGTGTACAACTAAACACAGACAACTATGATACACTGTAAGTGAAATCCCGATGAATCTAATTCTCAGGGATGGCTTGATCTAGTTTTAAAAAAAGGGCCCGGAAAGAGTAACATAACATAGCCTGTCATTGATTTGGTCTGAGATTAATTGTTCCATACTGTTGGTCAACAATTGTGTACTGAAAAGTCCGCTTATCACTACTATTGACTGAAAAGCCTTGGCTTCATTTGGCGTCGCAATAGGCCAAGGACACTGACCTTTTTCCTATAATTACAAATCGTTCACAAAGCTAAGGGGGAAAATATTATTGACGCATTAAAAGCTTCAGTAAAAAGAAGAGATATATTCCCATTAAAAGGGCAATTATTCATCTTTTAAGTTTATTTCGTATGAAAGCAAATAAATAAGAGATACAGAATGGCGAAATTTGAGGTGATTTCTTGTGTACAAAAACGTTATTCATTTCTGTTTCTCCCCTAAAAGCTTTCTCCTTAGGGCCATTACTCGAAATATAGTATACATATTAGTAAAGGTTCTCTAAAGAAAACGGCCTTCATGAGTAATTCATTTTGAAAAACTGACATTTTATTCTTCTTCTTTTTTTCTGTCGGAAATAATGTGATAGTTGTCCGGCACTATACGTCAGAATCAAGTGAACTAATAAATTGTAGATTTGCGTAGATAAGGTGATCTCATATTTTAAACACATTCATAACTTTTTTTCAAACTTCCACCTTGTTGTTTCCCTTGTATTTCTCCTTTTATACACATTGAGCTATTGCAAAAATTGGATTTCTGTTTAAGGGAAGAGAATAAGAGTCCTAGAGTGAGTCCCCAGACAAATTCTTTCCTACTTTTTAAGTAATGTCATCATTTATTTCTACAAGATATCAGAGTGCTCGAGAACATTATTTGACCGAACTACATCGCAATAGTCAAGCTGAGAGAAATAGCAAACGAGAGAGAGAGAGAGAGAGAGAGACGGTTTGGGGGGGGGGGGGGGGGGAGGGGGAGAAGAAATTGACGAGCTTGAATATTATGACATTGTGACTCTCTTCAACTAGCCTTCCTCTGCTTAATCTTCTTCTCCTATTTCTCTTTTTCCTCCATCTTCCTCTTCTGCCTCCCCTTCGTCTATCTTCTTTTCATTCTTTTCTTTTCATTTTATACTTCTTCCTTTCATTTTTCTTCTTCTTCTTTGTTTGTCACCGTTTAACATTAAATTAAAAAAGTTCCTCTGTTTCAATAGAATGTGATAATATGACTGTCTCTATTATATGATTCAATATTGCATTACCAATACATATCCTCCATAGGTAGATAATACATTTTATCTTGTTCACAAGAACTATTGAGTTTTCTCTCCAGACAATATCTGTGTTAATTGTATTAAAGGCAACCCAACCTTTTCAATATGTTTAATTGTATGAAAGCAGAAAATAAAGAGAAACAGAATGACCAAAGATTAAACATAAATCGGACCAATACTGAATAAGTTAAAGAATGTTTGAATCATGAGATTACTACATCTATGCGAACTTCAAATAGGCAATTTGATTAGTGGATTGTAACTTAGAGTCACGGACAGTTTTCCATTTTTTCGTGTACAGAATATATTTCAGTATTGTTAATTTTTCCCGTAACTGTCAATTTGCCTTTGGGGCAGTACTCAAAACATAATGGAAATCATATTGTCATAGGTCATCTAAAAGGAGTTGAACAGGCTAATCCATGCATTTTGAAGAAAAACAATATTCTCTATTTTTCATGTTTGTTAAAATAGATTGGGAAAATAGTCCGGCACTACGTCACGATGACATGGCGACTTCAGCTAATTTAAAATGGCCTTATACGATTTGTCGATCGGCCTAACAAACTTGACAACTTTCTTATATTTTGTCCGATTTTATTCAAATTTTCTTTAGTCTGCTTATCTGATTTTTCTGCTTTCTTTCACAGTAGTTTTATACTATAAAGTTGACATTCCACAATTGTCAAGCTTAAGGGAATCTTATCAATCAGAATCTCAATTGTTCACACATCAAACGAGGAAAATCTCACTAGCGAACACACAATGCGATGATAACACCCGCAATTGCGCGTCCTGGAATAATAGACCCAGCAAGTCATAAGACCACACCTTTATTTGGAGTGCGAGCGTTCAAGTGTGGTGCATTGTGGGATACAACATATCTATAATTAATCTACCGCCTAAGGAAATTGAGTGATGCATAGACTAAGCCTATGAGCATGAGATAATTATGTAAACTAAGACTTTGAGCAAGAGAGAATTATGTAAACTAGGCCTATGACTATCAGAGAATTATGTAAAATAAGACTATATCATATGAGCATGAGAGATGTATGTAAACTACATGTTAAATCGCAATATTGTTCCCACGCACAGTACGCACACAAAACGAGGTGAAAACAAATAGATAATACATCATGATACAGATGTATTGTATCACTACGAGGAAGTACATGCATCTAACTTTTTTCAATTATTTTCTGGCAAGTCCCCTTTTTGTGTTGATTTTGAGATTAAAGATCAACAATTGAGAATATGGCCCGCAACACATAGCTGGATTTAAAAGGGCACAACCGCCTTTTAAAACCCCTGGAAAAAAATGCCCCTTTCGTCATGGTGGCTGTGTTTTTGTGTGTTTGAGCCCCCCCCCCCCCCCTCCCCCGATGCTTTACCCTATGAATAGATCCCAAAAGGCAAAAGCAAATAATTATATTAACTTCTTCCATCCCTTGTCTTAATATGTTTTGTATTTTTCTTCTACTCGTATAAACTTGCTCATCTGAGATTTTTCAGAATGGTGCCCCTCCACCGCACCCCCCCCCCCCAAAAAAAAAAACCCAACCCCCTCCGACCAATTGAACAAAATGCTAGATGCATTTTTTTTTTCGATTCACTTATGAATTTTTCCATTTTATTTCTGTTTCCAACAAAATATATTACTAATCACTTATAATATTTTACTTCTGTAGACTGGTTGATTAATATATTCAAATTGTATCCATGTTGTTTAACTCTTATCCTGCCATGAGACTGCTAGCGCGCTATTGTTATAGTGCGATGTGCACGCGAGCGTGCTATCGATTGAAAGCCACGTTCATGCTAGCGAGCCACCGCTACGGTGCTTTGTGCGCGCTAGCGCGCAAATGTAATAACAGTTATTGTTCATGCCCATTGCACCGTGCTGAGTGCTTTTGCAGCGCTATTGAAAGTACCATCGCGTGCATCAGATTATCGGCTTTGGATTACGCGTCTTTGTATACAACAGTCAGATTGGGTTTTCTCGAGTAATTCAGCGATTTTTTTTTTTTTAAAGATTTAAATAACACGCACTTGAACCAACCTTAAAATTAACTTGGCACGCAGGAGATTAGCACTGTGGCACAATAGGAATTATCACTGTGGCACTGGGTGCATTGTATGGGTGGCAGCTTAAGAGTTAAAGAAGAGTTGTTCTTGACAACTCGAAAATTCGTCGGAGGATTACCCGACATGGCAACAAATAATGTATGCAGACTAGATTCCAAGTATTGTAGTTCATTCATCAAAAACATGTTAATGGAATACATCGTAACTAGGCAACCAAGAAAGAAACATGCATTCAATGTAAATATGTTTGTTAACCGGTCTTATAATAAAATTGATTACATCAAGAAAGTTTTCTGCGGTCAGTATAAAGGCCTACCCATGCTCACAATACTTGATTTGAAATGATATATGAACTGCTGGTTGGTCAAACTCTTGGGAAGGGGACAAAATACAAACCATTTTTTGAAACTGATGATGTTTGTTTATTCCTAAAAAAAAATCAATTCTTGATTATGTAGACAACTGTTTCGATATCACAGAACTTTAGTTTATTGATTGGATAATAATTTGCCCATTTATATCTACTACGCTAAATACACAGTATCATATCAGTCGAATCGACTAATACTAATAGCCGCCATGATACACGCTTAACAATCATTAAATTGCTATCTAAGTATATTAAAGGCACACAGACATACTTGTAGCTACTTGCTCCCTCTATATAGAAAACTTCCCCAATCGGTGCCTGTTGGTCCCCCATTATCCTCTTTTTCTTATGTTAAATGAGAGCTGAGTTAATGAGATAGCCACCTGTCACGGTGACCTCGATGGCTCGCTGTGTGGTCTAATCCCTTCTTGCCCAGTAGTGGTGACGGTCTTTAAAGGAAACTTTACCCCGAAGTATAATTGTATAGGTATTCTAAAAAATGAGATGTATTCATGCCCTTCGATGTACAATTTTCGTTATGAAAAGGTACAAGAGATATATTAATGAAGATATTATTGGCATGATGGAATGCCTTTTAGCATAGCATAGGCTCAGCCATCTACTTGAAAATATGACGTATCAGGTGAGGTTGTACTTGTATCATACAACAGACTTTCGTTGGAAAGACTTTTCCAAAAAAAAAAAAAAAATTCAATGAGAAAAAAAATCATAGCTTAGAAGATTTATTTAAAAATACTAAAATGGAGCAGCTGACAAATCATTTTCATGATTGAGAAACCTGCATTCTAGGAGAGCAGCAATTATTTATGCAATTTGCGTTCTGGCAATTGTGGTACTAAGGATAATAGCAGGTGAATGAAATGGTTTAAAACTGAGAACCACTATCCAAGGTCCGGTGACATAGTTGCCGTTAGACATGACGCCTCTACTTGTACGCAGACATCGTTAACAAATCAAAAAAATAAAAAATCCTATAAATCTTGTGTGTGTCTCTTTAAACATACGCGAAGAAAATACCGACCATTGCTGTTTATTGCCGTCGAATTTGATGTATTATGCATGATCACTGCGGTTTAGTTTTTGGTCTATATATTACAAAGTATTGATGTATTTGTACTGCATTTCATAATACCGAATCACTCGTGCAAATCATTGTATGAATACATGCGTCTAAGAGCGTGCTTGGGAAGATGGGTTGCGTGCGATCGGCTCGGGTGTGCGCTCGTGCGAGGGTCGTTGTGTGTTTACAGAGGATTTGTCATTCCCTTTCTGGCGGGAAAACAACAATAGGACAATTACAAAACCTGTCATTTTTTTCAATTTGGTTCGTATGCATATCGCACTTTTTGGTTTAATCAACCCTAGAGGCTGTTCACACCGGCAGAAATAGCGCGCGCTAGACCGCGCTATCTCTGCGGTGTGGAAGGTACAACATCGTTTCGGTCCGCCCAACAGCGAGCCATGTCGAGCCAAAACGGCGTGCCACTGGAGCACCTCTTGGGGATGGTCCTCGAGAGAGAGAGCGCGGTCTAGCGCGCGCTAGAAAAAAGGGGGTGCTACAATAGACCGCGCTATCTCATTGCGGTGTGAACATCCTCCTAGACAGTTTCAATATAATGTTATCTTTATGCATCATTTTGAAATGTGCTGATGTTATAATTCTTGCTCCGAACATGACTTATTTAGGAGAGCTACTTTCCAACCCTTTTCTTGTCGCGGCGTCCTTTAGAGATATAAGGGACTTTTAGATTTGCACGTCGACAGCTTTGACTGCAACGTGTGACGTCATTTTAAGGCACTGCGCATGTGTTACGTCGTCTCAGTCGGCGATCGAGAAATGCGTCAACCTTGATTTTCCAAATCTAGTACATTTATATAGCGCCTTTACATGCTCAATGTACTAGTATGCCGCGTCCGCATAAATTATACGGTTCCTCAGGTAGACAAAGGAACATCCCTTCCCTGCTATTAGGGACTTTTCGATTTGCACGTTCACTAGTGGACTGCGACGTATGCGGTCACTTTTGAAGCAGTGCGCATGCGCATCGACGAGCTCATCGTTCGTAGCAGAATTCTCAAACGCGTTCGCCCTTGTTTTGCCGTTCGTTCGCAAACTGTGACGAGTCGTGTTCGTAAGCAATCTTTTGTAGGCACGAAACATCAAATTGAAGTCACAAAATGGACCCAATTGACCTAATTCTAGAACCAGAGAGTGGTGGAAGTGTGAATTCTCTTAAATTAACATATTTTTGTGTCTGTAATTTCCCTTAAATCAAAATTGTTGCAGAATAATTCATGAAATGAACACATTTTATTCATGCATCGCCAATCTGTTGCAGCATAATTTTCGAGATCAGTCCCATGCACCGAGTTTGGTGTGTTGGATCTTTAGCTTTTCGATCGATTTCGCGCTCACTAAGCAGAATAATTCACACATTTTATTTATGCATCGCTGATCTGTTGCAGCATAATTTTTGAGAACAGTCCCTGCACCGAATTTGTTGTTGGATCTTTAGCTATTCGATCGAGTTTCGCGCTCACTAAGCGAGCGTCGTAGTTGTGTGAAACCGAAAAGGTAACGAACAACAGTCAGCGTGCCTCGTCAACCCTGCTTAAAAAATGCCCGCATACGTCGCAGTCCACTTATAAACGTGCAAATCGAAAAGTCCCTATTATGTAAAAATGTGTAGAACAGGTGTCACATACATGTTCACCTGTTAAACACATTTTTACATAATAGCAGTGAAGGGATGTTCTTTTGTTGAGGGTAGAATGAGGAACTGTATATTTTGTCCTCTTTCTTTGTCCGTGATGTTCTTAGTGTTACTTCCCCCATGCATTGTTATCGTCAAGTGCAATTTAAAACATTTCTAATTGTAGTCAACATGGGCAGTTAAGTACGTTGACACGTATGGTGAGTCGGTGTTCGTCGTGTTCTCGTCCACTCAATCTAAAAGTCCCTATAAATGATATCGCGTCACCCTAATCCCAAGTCATTAAAGGAGTTTCATTTTTAATCACGCTGGTACACTTCAAGTGCCATGTACACACGAACGGACTCATATTGCCCCTAAAATTTGCGATTGAGCGGAGCAAGCCATACAAAACAATGACATCTCTAATATATTAAAATGCTATTGGTAAACATATACACTAGATAAGTATGATGTTATGTATGTGGAAGACATTCTGGAACCTCGTTGACTTCTAAATTTGTATATTCGGTATTTATTGCCTAAAATCATACCGTTTCTAAATGTTGCGAAGGAGCAAAATAAGAGATACTGCATTGTCTTTAAAATGTTATTTCTTCACGACAATACTTAGCATTCTTATATATTTTGTTTTCATGAGATTGACGTTCATTTCACAATGGATCCAACAACAAATCTGTAATTCATTTCTTTCGCGGTACCCCTAGATACGTCTAGTGAGACCCAGAAGTAAAATTTAAAGCTAATATTTTATATGCAATAAGACATGAGCATTAAATTACTCTTGAGTTAATCTTTAGAAAGTCCAAATACCTCCATTTAGTCTCATTTGACAACCCCCCTATCGTCAGAGTCCAGCAGCCTATTAAAATGTTAGCCTATAGACTTTTACCCCCCCCCCCCCCAAAAAAAAAAAAAAAAAATCGTTAAAAATTCATTTTTTGTTTAAACGAAAAGCATATCCACCTCGACGTCCGTTATCACTAGCTATTTCATTGGAACCCTCATGTCCCATTGACTTTTGAAAGTTTACCCACCGTAATTTGGTCAAAATAGGTCGCCAGCTCGCCATTGCCTACATAACATATGTGCAACAAGATGAACTTTGGACGTAATTTGCCACTCGTAATGTATAAATCAAGCACGTGAAGGAAAACAAGCATGAATTATCATAGATCAGTTCTGATTTGTTCATTATGTCCATTTAAGCCGACCCCCCCCCCCCCACCGTAATTTGTCCATTTAGTATAGGCAAGCATTTTGCCGAGGTAAGAAAAAACATGAATATTCATGAACACCATGGACTATTCGATTATTAACAAACTCCCCGACTTTCAGTCAAGCCTTTGTATTATGTAGTTTGGTATGTTTGTTTTACTAATTGTTAAATTATCAGATACCAATGATAGTTTAAAGATATGGAAAAGGTTTTTGTATTTTATATTTAGCAAAGCAATCCCACATACAAAATGACTATCAAGTGTCGTCTGCTCCGCCGATTGCCGTCTGTTATATACGTTCAAGGCACATTAAAATCTGTGGACTGTGACGTAGACAGTTTACTCGTCATTGTAGATTAATGATTAGCCATGCATCTGTCATTTATTAGTCTTTAATTGTTGACACACATACAATTACCACACACATGAACACTCTCACTTCCCCTTTCCAACACACCATTTTCGCACACGCGGTTCACACATCATACCCAATGGCATATACACCCTGCAACATAGTGAAACATTCTAGTTTCATAGTGACGGCGAACCAGATACGTTTGTGTTGGCGAAAATGAGACAACCGGAGCAATATGCTAAACTAACACCCTCGCTCTCTATCTCCTCCATCCTTTCTAGTGTCAACATGACTTCACATCTGACGTCTTTTCTACTCTCGATATCGACGTTGCCGATGGACTCGATGACGCCGCGTTTCTCCGTGCTAGTCCCTTATTCCTCTTCGGAGCGTACGAGATGGTGGCGGTTTGCCAGGCCGGTCATGGCGGCACAGATCTCACTGAAAATGTGGTGATGGCGTCACTCAAGATGGCGGCACCTGATTCGTCTAACTTGACCTTGACTGAGAATGACCTCGAAGTAATCCTGGAATCGATCCATGACAGCTATGCTGAGTCAACGAACGCAAATGTGAGGGGCATTTAATGTTGGCATAGGTTTTTTATAATACAAATATTGACTGGTGGAGTTTGAAATATAACATTATTTTTGTTGTATAAATTAAAGGTGCTGTGTGTTTGCTTGAATATATATATATATATATGTGTGTGTGTGCATGAGGTATGGAGAGACGTGCGTCTTTTGTTTTGTGTGTGTGTTTTGATGTTGTTGTTATTTTTTCATTTTTGTATAGTTTAATCTCTATCTTTAGGGGTAGAACTATGTGGTTTTTTTTAATATTGTAATCATTTTATCAATCATGAACATTCCATGAACTATAAGAGAATCATCAAATAATTGCGACCCCTCTCGTTTTATTGTACTTTTAATAGTGCTTTAGCGTTGAATCTGTCTTCGACGAAACCGTGGATGACCACGAAACAGGGGCTGACGATGTCGAGCTCCAGTACGCGGCGCAGGCCGTGGTCGCCGGTCTGCTACAAGGGCATTGCATAGGAGAACCCACTCTGCCCTCGACCACGGACTTCACCGAGGCAATATTCGAGACGTATGCGACGTCGGGCGTCATTCCGGAAGAAGGTGAGCATAAGAGAATACGATGATCGTAGGACGTTCGTAGAGACTGTCACGATATCAACCCACGGGGATCTTCAAAACCCTATCGTGTTTCCTGTGTAAAATCATTTCGGGATATTGTAATAATCAAGCAATTGTTCTGTTCGTACCTTTCCAGAATTAACGCTCGATGTTATTGAATTTGCTTACAAAATCAAAGGTCGATTTCTCGGAATAATTAAGTTTTCTTTGATGAATAGCACATGTTTCTTGGGCATTTGCATCTAATTAAGACTAACAAAAAATAGGAGGGGGTGGGGGGGGGGGGCTAAATCAGTCAGTTAAATGTCCATTGTTTGTTTGTGCAGTGGAGCAGCGAACTTAAAACGTAAAAGTAGGGAAAATCCATTGACGATCGAATTTGCAGAATAATTTTTACAGACTTTTGTGAAATTCCTCGGTTGTTATGATAAAACATTATGATAACCCCTCCCTCCCCCCTCCCCGCCTCTCCCTGGCTCTCCCTCTATATGGTCTAACTCAAACTCTCTTTAAACTCTCTCTTTACAACGCAACGAAGAGTTCGCGCACATGCTGACAGACCTTGGAATCGGTGGGGACCACGACCACGACCACGAACACGACCACGACCACACAAACGTAAGAGGAGGGATGTCATGGCAACACGCTTGAAGGGGCGGGGCATAGAAAAGCGAGCTACAGACGGCCACGGCCACGACCAAGACCACGACCACGACCACGACCACGACCACGAACACACCCGTAGGAGGAGGGATGTCATGGGAACACGCTCGAATGGGCGGGGCATAGAGAAGCGAGCTACAGACGGCCACGGTCACGACCAAGACCACGACCACGACCATGACCACGACCACGAACACACCCGTAGAAGGAAGGATGTCATGGCAACACGCTCGAAGGGGCGGGACATAGAGAAGCGAGATACAGACGGCCACGGCCACGACCAAGACCACGACCACGATCACGACCACGAACACGAACACACCCGTAGGAGGAGGGATGTCATGGGAACAAGCTCGAATGGGCGGGACATAGAGAAGCGAGCTACAGACGGCCATGGCCACGACAAAGACCACGAACACGACCACGACCATGGCCATGACCCCGACCACGAACACACCCGTAGGAGGAGGAATGTCATGGCACCACGCTCGAAGGGGCGGGACATAGGGAAGCGAGCTACAGACGGTCACGACCAAGACCACGACCATGACCACGACCACGAACACACCCGTAGAAGGAAGGATGTCATGGCAACACGCTCGAAGGGGCGGGACATAGAGAAGCGAGATACAGACGGCCACGGCCACGACCAAGACCACGACCACGACCACGACCACGAACACGAACACACCCGTAGGAGGAGGGATGTCATGGGAACAAGCTCGAATGGGCGGGGCATAGAGAAGCGAGCTACAGACGGCCATGGCCACGACAAAGACCACGAACACGACCACGACCATGGCCATGACCCCGACCACGAACACACCCGTAGGAGGAGGAATGTCATGGCACCACGCTCGAAGGGGCGGGACATAGGGAAGCGAGCTACAGACGGCCACGACCAAGACCACGACCACGACCACGACCACGAACACACCCGTAGAAGGAAGGATGTCATGGCAACACGCTCGAAGGGGCGGGACATAGAGAAGCGAGCTACAGACGGCCACGGCCACGACCAAGACCAAGACCACGACCATGAGCACGACCACGAACACACCCGTAGAAGGAAGGATGTCATGGCAACACGCTCGAAGGGGCGGGACATAGAGAAGCGAGATACAGACGGCCACGGCCACGACCAAGACCACGACCACGACCACGATCACGAACACACCCGTAGGAGGAGGGATGTCATGGCAACACGCTTGAAGGGGCGGGGCATAGAGAAGCGAGCTACAGACGGCCACGGCCACGACCAAGACCACGACCATGAACACGACCATGAACACGAACACACCCGTAGGAGGAGGGATGTCATGGCAACACGCTTGAAGGGGCGGGGCATAGAGAAGCGAGCTACAGACGGCCACGGCCACGACCAAGACCACGACCATGAACACGACCATGACCACGAACACACCCGTAGGAGGAGGGATGTCATGGCAACACGCTTGAAGGGGCGGGGCATAGAGAAGCGAGCTACAGACGGCCACGGCCACGACCAAGACCACGACCATGAACACGACCATGACCACGAACACACCCGTAGGAGGAGGGATGTCATGGCAACACGCTCGAAGGGGCGGGGCATAGAGAAGCGAGCTACAGACGGCCACGGCCACGACCAAGACCACGACCATGAACACGACCATGAACACGAACACACCCGTAGGAGGAGGGATGTCATGGCAACACGCTTGAAGGGGCGGGGCATAGAGAAGCGAGCTACAGACGGCCACGGCCACGACCAAGACCACGACCATGAACACGACCATGACCACGAACACACCCGTAGGAGGAGGGATGTCATGGCAACACGCTTGAAGGGGCGGGGCATAGAGAAGCGAGCTACAGACGGCCACGGCCACGACCAAGACCACGACCATGAACACGACCATGACCACGAACACACCCGTAGGAGGAGGGATGTCATGGCAACACGCTCGAAGGGGCGGGGCATAGAGAAGCGAGCTACAGTATTGGCTGATGATCACGACCACGCCAATCATAGCCATTCACACGTTGCGAATGTTACAACGGTAAGGAGTATTGACATTATACAGTTATTGACTGGCAGGGGGTGTAATATAACATTATTTGGACCGCTGAAGGGAGTTATATTTCCCAAGTGGTTATATTTTCCCGAAGCGCGCAGCGCTGAGGGAAAATATGGTCACGAGGGAAAATATAACTCCCTTCACGGTCCAAAGAATGTTAATTACCCCCTGCCAGTCAATAACTGTTATATTAGATAGCCTTGGTTTTTTTTTGGTGGGGGGGGGGGGGGGGCGGGGGGGGGGGGGGTCCAAATTTTTTTTAGCCCGAAATGTTTTTTTTTTTTTTTCGGGGACAATCAAAATTACGGAAAAATAATTTGTCGAGATTACCTTAAAAAAAAAAAAAAAAAAAAAAAAAATTTGGGGTAAAAAAAAAAAAAAAAAAAAAAAAAAAAAAAAATTCTTACCCAAAAAAGCATTTTTCGGGGAACAAACAAAATTATTTTTTTTTTAAAAAAATACCCAAAAAAGCATTTTTTGGGGAAAAAAAATTTCTAGGGAAAAAAAAATTCATGAAAAAAAAATATTGAAAAAATAAAATGGCCCTCGATAATGGTGTAATGTATGTAGTTGGTGACATACAGTCCTCAAGAGGGCGACATGCATTGATTAAAAATATATTCATTTCACCAGCCGGTATAATATAACACTGAAAAGTGACCGGCCAGGAAAATATAACAATTTGGATCCTCGCAATTGATATCACGTGACGAGCTCTGGACCAATCACATCTCGGTATCTGTCTAAGCTATCTAATATAATGTGTTATGCACATAGCTAACGATGCGTCAATAATTTGACGCAGAACTGCGTGAACGACTCTTTGACGAACAAAACGAGAGTGGAATGGTAGCGAAGAGACACATGTCATATTCAAGGGCTGTGTTTCATAAAACTTGTTACGAACAACAAATGCTAAATTCTTCTGACAAAGTTGCTCTCAGCGGATCAAAAGCCACGATTGCAGTAGCTTGTAATTGTAACTTGTTATGGATAACAGGTTTTATGAAACACGGCCCTGGTGCATAAACCAATTGCGTCCATGGGATTTATTCGAGAGTGAAAAAGAGGGAATCAGGGTTGTATGATCGTATATCATTTGTCGATCAGCTGGCGTTCTTTTCTCAACAGTTCAACGTACTGTCCGGTTTAAGGAGTCTATAGGTTAAAATTCCATGGGGTGTTTCACAAAGATTGTAAGTCGAACTTGAAACTAAATTGGACTTAAATACTACGGAGAGCCATTTGTAGCCTTATAATGAAAAATATTCAAAAACAGTATTTCAGACTTTCCATAACTTCCACATGAAGAACATGAAATCTCCAAAAATAGCAGAAAACACAAATGATTTTAATCTACATTTTATGCCTTTAAAGATAATTTGTAGAAAATATTTTCAATAATTCTCACAGCTTTCCATTATTGTTAAGTCCAACTTAGAGATAAGTTCAACTTCGGATCTTTGTGAAACACCCCCATGTATCTAATCGTGTTTTTCATGTGCGACGGAATCAACGTAAAATGATCCAAGTCTTTGGTGTCTTTATGATCATGCACCCGATTATTCAAAATGTTTTTTTCTAACATCAGGCCTATTCATTTGTTCGACAAACGTTCATGAATTCACCTGCATCATTACAGATTACGTCACCCACAATTATGAAGTCTACGCAAAATTATTGCTGTTAGACTACTATATACTCTAAAGCCCACCGCACACCAAACGACCCGACTACGATCTGATTTTGGAAGAAATTGCATTAGCATTTGATACAAACATTAAAACATGTGACTTCTTTAATGACCAAGCATCTCAACAGTCATATGATAAAGAAAAAACAAGAAAAATCAAGATTTCATATTATTTAATGCTTAATTAGAACAGGGAAAGCTCAATCGGCTCATTAGCGAAGTACATGTAGAATGCTGTTCCTAAACCGTAACAGATCAGAGTAATAACGGATTTCCCCCTCTTACTTTATGCCTCTCTCTTTCGCTCTTGTTTCTAGACCTGCTTTTCGAGTGAAGAACTTCTCGACATATACGGTATTGACCATGAAGCTGGAATCACCGAAGAACAGTTCAACGAACTTTCTCCGTCACTGGTGCAACAAATCTTGAGTGGAGCATGCGAAATTACAACCACTGAGCCATCGGAAATCTCCAAAGCAAAAAGTGAGTAATAATATTTTGATTTAATGTAACTGTTTAGATATTCCGTTGATATATCACCAGCCTTGCTTTTCCTAATGAATGTGAAACACTTCTTTCACTTTCTCGTTTGTTATTCACCAATGCCTCCCATGTTTTGGGTTCATTGAAGTAGTAATAATATTTTGATTTTGTGTAACTGATTAGTGATTATGTTGATGTATCACCAGCTATTTTTGTCTTGATGAATGTAATAAACTTCTTTCATTGTCGTGCTCGTTATGGCGCCGCCTGCGCGTTTCTGTTTTACACCCTGCCCTAGGCTTTTCGGCAAGAAATTACACGAAACATGCTGTATCCGAAGTCTAAGTTTGTTTATATCGACGTCAAGAATAGCGAAGCCAAAGCTTATGTACAATTTCAATTGGGGATGCGAGGGTCTTCTTGTTCAAGACGGTTTTCCCGATATATTATTGTTTTGTTATCGCTGGGCTAAATTTTGCGAGCTGATCACGCATCCTCACGCTCTTAGAGTATTGCGTATTAATGGATAAAAATAAACGATACGACTAGGAAGATCAACTAGTATAGAGAGTTAGCTAGCGCTACGTGACGTTTTCAGAGTTCTGGTGGTGTGCAGAGCGCCGAGGCAAGATGTGGACGACTAGACTCCGAATACCAGTCGGTTTGTAAAATTTTATTGGAGAAAAGCCTAGGGCAGGGTGTAAAACGGAAACGCGCCTCCCGCCTACTATTTTGGGGTGCGTCATTGAACGATTCCCTCTCTTGTGCAGTTTTACCGAGTGATCGTTTTTCCAAACATAAAGCTTGTTAGAAATACCAAGATAAAAAATATGTATAAGCTATTAAAATTGTTGCGTTTTAATATTTGGGTGAGTGAAAAAATTTGTATACAAATTTAAACAAGATTTTTATGAAACAGAGACCAGATTTCCTCTGTATGAAGATTTTTAAATTCAACTAAATTGTTGATTAATATATTGTATTTATCTATTTACGGTGAAATTCACGAAATGTATAATGAAAACTCAACATTAGACTACTTAAATAAATATTTGATGGAATCTGTTGTTTCATAAATAGATTGAAAAACACATACATAAATTATTAACCGATCCTTTACTTTTTGTAATATTTGATAGAACCTGTAGTTTAATAAATAGATTTGGATTAAAAATATATGAATAAATAACCAATCGATTTTGTATTCTCTTCTTATGTCTCTTCTTTTTAAGTGTGGGGATACGGCACTGTAGCAGTTTTCATCATCAGCCTGTTTGCGGTGCTCGGTGGGTTGTTCGTCCCGTGTATGTCCGAAGGTTTCTATGACAAAACCATACAAACAATGATAGCTTTAGCTGTGGCTACTCTGACTGGTGATGCTGTCTTACATCTTTTACCACAGGTAAGCAGTGGGCAGTTTATCCCTAAAAGGGATTTCACCACTCCTTTTTTTTATTGAGCCCTTTTTCATGCTGACTGGTGATGCTGTCTTACATCTTTTACCACAGGTAAGCAATGGGCAGTTTATCCCTAAAGAGGATTTCACCACTCTTTCTCCATTTTACTTGTGCCCTTTTCTATGCTGACTGGTGATGCTGTTTTACATCTTTGAACCAGAGGTTAGCGATTGGCATTTATATCACGAGAAGGGAATTTTACCATTCTTTTTTTTTCTTGAGCCCTTTTGTATGCTGACTGGTAATGCTTTTGATGGAAATGATTGTAAGAATAAAATATAACGACGATATATATATATATATTGTTTAATGTTATGTACAGTAAAATTATCAACTAAATTACTCCTACCCAGGCAAGTTTTGTAACTTTTTTAGCGTCTGAAAAACTGATTTGTCCAGATATATGTTTCTTGAGAATGTGACATATCAAAGGCCTTTATCTAACCAGTCCACCTTTCAAAAAAAAAAAATACAAGGGGTATGAATAAGTTAGTTGTATGTAATTTGTCCCATTATGTGTATTAGATTGTATTTCTTGAAAACCAACCAGTGGAAATCGAATTTCCTGATTACAGTCAATAAATCATATACTTTTACTTAGAATCGTTTCTTTCTCAATCTGTTAAAGGCTGTGGGTCTTCACTCTCACGACAGCAGCGGCCACAGCGCTCACACGCCTACGAGTCCGGAAATGGCGTATGTCTGGAAGTGTCTTGTCGTCCAGATGGCCATCTATGTCTTTTTCGTCTTCGAGCAGATGACGAGTTTCACGAAGGTAGGCCGCCATTTTAAATCGTGAATTCCAGAAGGCGCGATAGCCCAGTTGGTAGAGCAGTGGTCTCGTAATACGGTGACCCGGGTTCCGCGAAACCGATGTGATGCGCTAAAGTGCCCTTTGGTAAGGCATTATACGTACTCACTCTGTGTGTGTGTGTGTTTATATTTCTATAGTACCAAGAGTTACGCTATGCATAGCGCGCTGCTAAGTTGTGCTACGTAGGTTTTCTTATATGACGCAACAATGCGCTGTTCCCAGTGCGCGTAATGTAGGTTAAGGCTGGCACGTGTGGTGTGTGTAACGTTAAGGCATTGTAGCAGGTGGGCTTGGCTTGTATTGGGAGGTGGGGGGGGGGGGGGGGGTGGTGCCGCTGGTTGTACTCGTTAAATACAATGCGAATAAAAAAATCCACATATTAAAGGGTGACTCTTATCATCTGCAGGTCTCGTCACCCTCCCTTTAACAACAAAATATCAGCACAGTGTACTAAGCTTAATTTGCAATTAACACTTGTGTGGCAATTGTTTAGATTCATGCACTTGTTATATTAAACAATTGTTTATTTTCTATTTTTGTTTTTTTGTTGTTTTCTTTTCTTTTTTCATTTTAAATTTCGACGAGGGTGGGTGATGCTGGGAGGTAGAGACATCTCTATCTGATTTTGTTTAGTGCCCATGCTAAGTTTTATTGGCACTAGTCTCCGTCGAAATACTGTTTTGCGGTAAACTGAATTTACACTTTTGATTTCAAATGGACTAACAATAAATTGAAATTGCCCGAGAAAACATTACTTATATAAATACTAATATCATTATCATTATTTCTATTATTATCACTATTACTATGTCTGATATTTCTATTATTGTTATCTTCATCCTCATCGTCATCATTATCAAGTTATCACGAGTCTGACTGTTGTGTGACGTATGTTACCAACCAGTTTTGTATGAATTAAATCATACATGTAGGCCTACCTATTAGTCTAAATAATGATCAGATATTATCATCTATATTATCGAATGGTTACATTTTGATTTCAAATCATTTTATTTACTTTTGACAGTGTGGTCACTACCACCACGATACACTTTCCGCGGATGTGGAGATGACAGACAACGGGCACCAGGGGCGTTCCTACGGTTCCATGAAGCGAGGATCGTTTGCTAATGGAAACAATAAAGTATCTCACTCAGAATCGAAGAGCGAACTAGTAAGCTTCATTTTACCTCTTCTCTTTGCTTCTTGAATGTATATACATGTTTGCAAGTGCATTAGTGGATGTGCACTGCACGCATGGTAAGTCACAGTAGGATAATGAACGAGACTTTTCGAGTTCATTATTCGTCTCATGGTGACTTAACCAAGTGCAGTGCATAATACTAATGCACAAGCTAAAGACATGTATAAGATGAGTATAGAGTCGAAAAGTTGATGGTTATTAAAGCCCACTGTCCTACTTGTAGCTACTTGCTCCCTCCATATAGAAAACTCGCCAAATCGGAGCATGGTGTTCCCCCATGATCCTCTTTTTCTTATGTATGTCTGTAAGAGCGCTATATAAATGCCAATATTATTATTATTATTATGTTAGTTGAGAGCTGAGTTAATGAGATAGCCACCTGTCAGTGACCTCGCTGTGTGGTCTAATCCCTTCTGGCCCAGTAGTATTGACGGTCTTTAAGATCGTTAGAAATTATTCTAAACTTGTCTCATTAACGGAGGACATCTATTTTCCTCAAAATTCGGCCGTCTTCCGAATACATCTGCAGTCACTACAAAAAAATACCCTGACTCCAGTCGGATTCTCAACCAAACTCACTGTTTATTTGCCATTCATTCTAATGAAATGTTTACATCGGTATGTTATCGGTCCCAAGCAGGTTTGACGGAATTACCATTTCACAGTCATGCTTCGGTCTTACCGCCAAATCAACGACAAACGGACCGATTTTGCCGGGGGGGGGGGGGTGGTGATTGTCCAGTGGGTAATTGTCTTGATAAGGTATTTTGTAGCTCCATATAGTAACGATGTGGTTTTTCGTAAGATACCAACGTCTATCGTATCATTTTTTTCTCATTCATAGACAGCTAATGAGGCAAAGGAATTTGAAGCTGAACTACCACTCTCAACCGAAGATACTGATTGCTGTGTAAGGGGTAAGTTTTTTATTACGTCACACTACGGCCTCTCCGTTGCACACGATGCATCATTTTCCTGACGCTCGACTGCGTCAACGACTGGGTCAATGACTGACTCGCATGTAAGAATGATATCAGCTCGATCGCAACCATTTTCTTAAAATAAAGTCGGGGTTAATGTTATAACCCTAATGCATAACCGCAAAAAAAAAATCATAATTGGATTACGAAATACGTCATTGTTATGTTTTCAAATTCCAATAGGTGACACACAAGACTATTGACGGTTCCATAGATTAATTTTTCAAAATTGAATATGACCGTGTCTACCGTATAAGAGTTGAATGGAACGTAACAAATTTGCTTTCAATGACGGACGTATGCACTGATTGCTTCTATACAGTCTTGATTATAGCGTGGGTATTAACGCGATAGAAATGACACATTTTTTCCAACAGGGATTTGAAAGATTGGGTAACTGAAACAGCTTAAGCCTGATCGATGTTTCTGGGCCCAGTTTGATCGAATCCGTTATCAATGGCAATTTACAACAACTGTTCTAAGCTAGTGATATCCTTGCATTTAATTTGTCGTGTGTAAAGTTGTCACAGAACTTTTGCGTGGGGCATCAGCACGAAATCACATGAGCTTTTACATTGCGTGCTATTCAAACATGTGAAGGCAATATGCGCTAGGGATGTTTTCGCACTGTTCAATTTCCATTCACTTGTATATGATATCACCGTCACATGGCGCATGGCAGACGGCGCGTCAGTCGTTGACGCATTGCTACGTCAGCAAATTGACACCTCGTGTGCAATAGATAAGAAAACATTAAACTAAAGTATCTTATACATTTATAACCTTTAATGCGTAAACTATTTCACGATCCTGTTTAGGGTTATAGCGATACTTGTTATGTGTTTAACAAATCAAAGCCTTAATATTTCACATTATTAGTCCTGATAATACTGGCAGTTCGACTGTTCACTGACACTATTAGGTAGTTTAGGTATCCTTCTTGAATAGATGGGTATACTTTTCATCATTCATCTCTCCATACCTTGTGTTTCAATTGAATATTATTGACTTGTATAACTATGAGCCTACCATTATTTTTAGTCCGTGTTTAATTAACATTGTTTTCGACTGTTTATGATTCTTTTGCCTTATTCTTTAATACAAGGTTGCAATCCAGTAGCAATGATGATCATCTTGGGCGACTCGCTGCATAACTTCGGTGACGGTTTAGCCATAGGGGCGGCTTTCTCACTGAGCATCGCTGCCGGACTCTCAACTAGTATAGCTGTCCTCTGCCACGAGATCCCGCACGAACTAGGTATTGAACCTCGTCTACCACCGATGATGGTGGTGATGATGGTGATGATGGTGGGGCTGATTACGGTGATGATGATGAAGATTATAATGATAATAAATAGTGATAAAAATGAGGTTGATGATGATGGTGGTTGCGATGATGGTGATGATGGTGATGACGGGATGAGGAGGAAAAAGAAAGGAAAAGGAGGATATGGTGATGATGATGAAAAAGTGCGATTTAGATGACGACAATGGTGAAATAATGCTTTAAATGGTGTTGATGATGAAAGTGGTAGTAAGAGGAGAAGGTTACACCCTTAGTGTCACCAGTGGTCTTCCTAAAACTGTCCTCGGCCACGAACTCCCGCACGAACTAAGTATTCATGACCGTGTTGACGATGGTGGTGGAGATGATGTTGATGATGCTGATGTTGGTGGCTGTGCATGGCGAGTGATGATGAAGAAGATGATGGTGGTGGTGGTGGTGGTGATGGTGGTAGTGGTGGTGATAATGATGATTATGATGATGATGGTGATGAAGACGATTTTGATAATGATGATTACAATGATGATAATGATGATGATGACGATGGTTATAATGATGATGATGAGGGTGTTGACAATTTCGATAGTAAGGATGGCAGCTAAAATGAGGATGATGATGACGATGGTTATAATGATGATGAGGGTGTTGACAATTTCGATAGTAAGGATGGCACCTAAAATGAGGATGATAATGTGATTTTAACGATGATAATGATGGCGATTTTGATGATGACCATGGCGATCATAATGTTAATGAAGATTATGATGATAGTGGTTGTGGTGATGGTCTTAAAGGAGCCGCATTTACACTTGGCTTCGCCGCTGGACTCAACAAGTATAAAACTTGTCGAGTTATAAACGTCGAGCCACTCATCCTCTCCAAGCGCTATAGTTCTCCTGAGAACTATATGCCAAGAAAGATAACAAACAGTCCTTTTCAGGACTACACTCCTCCAAGAAAGATTACCGAGTCAGAGTCCTGTTCAGGACTCCTCATACCTCTCTCTCTCACACACATGGTGCAACCGCAAACCTACTGTATAAGTATATAACTGTTCTCGATCTGGCCCGAACTCTCTCAAAAACTAGGTATATAAGCCTCGTTTTCCAATGAAGAAGAGAGTGATGATAATGATGATGATGGCGATGATGATTATGATGATGATGATGATGACTGTGATGATGATGACGATGATGTTCATTGTGAAGGAGAAGACGATGGTGATGATGAAATTATAATGGCAAAGGGGCTGGCAATGATTGTGATAGTTAAGATAATTATGATAATAAGGACAACAGCTCAAATGATAATGTGAAAAATGGTGGTGGTGGTGGTGATGATGTGATGAAAAATGGATGACAATTGTCATGATGGGGAGGATGAGAAGGATCCATTTAATAAGTGTAATTCAGATGATGGTGAAGGTGATGATGATGATGATGATGATGAAAATGATTGTGATGTGGTTGATGTTAGGGATGATGATAATGATAAAAAAAAAAACGCCAATCACTGATCATAATTACCATGCAAGTAAAATAATAATAATAATAATTGATGTCCAGTTACATTTTTGCGTGCAGTGAATTTAAAGCCCCACTGTACTACTTGTAGCTACTTGCTCCCTCTATATAGAAAACAATGCCTAAGCGGTGCCCGATGGTCCCCCACGATCCTCTTTTTCTCTTATGTTGAGAGCTGAACTGATGAGAAACCCCCTGTCACCGACCACGCTGGGTGGTCTAATCCCTCCTGGCCAAACTAGTACGGACGGGCTTTAAATGAATTGTTCGACTCTATTCTAATGTGTTCCCTTTAGGTGATCTGGCCGTCCTCATAAAGCAGGGCATACGACTCCGAACGGCACTCCTGATGAATATGATGTGCGCCTGTTCGGCATTCATCGGCTTGTGGGTCGGGATCCCGCTCGGACAGACCGAGACCGTTCGGGAATGGATCTTCGCTGCTGTTGCTGGCATGTTCCTCTACGTTGGACTCGTTGACATGGTAAGCACGAACTTCCCCGAAGTTCCCCGAAGTTGTCCCGATGAAGTTACCGAATTGTCCCAAAGATATGTTTTTATTTTCCGCAAATGTACCCGAGACTTTCTATAAACGATGTAATCCGAATTCGGATCAGCACGAATTTAGTCAAAGCTAGATACCCTAACAATATGTACATGAAATGTATATGATTTGTGATAATCAATTAGATAGGAATGGAGACTCAGGATCTATTTTTTTAAAAGACTATAATTTATGTTTTTAGGGGTGGGGAGGGTAAGAGGCACTTTTTTTTGGTCCAATCTTTGAGGAATAATTTAGCGTCGAATCAGCCAACCGGTGAATAAGCGGGAGGGGGGAGGGGGTAGAACACTTACTCCTTTTTTCGGGGGGGGGGCGGGCCCGTCGCCCCCCCCCCCTGTTGATCCGCGCCTGTATATATATATAAAGAGATGGGACCTGCAAAATCACCTTGTTATAACAGATACCTTGTTTCATCAGAGGTCCTTATAACGAGGTTCCACTGTATAACAGAGAGTATATATATTTTTCTTATCCTTTTCAGCTCCCGATGTTACACCAATACGACGGGAAAAGCAACAAGTTCACCGTGGCTATTCTACAGAACATTGGATTCTTGGCGGGAATCGGGATTATTCTGTTAATAGCGCTGTATGAGGACGCTATAAAATTATCCTTATAGAGGAACGTGAGCCATAAGGAGGGGGGGGGGTGGTGTTAGCGTGGAGAGATACAAATAAGACAGATAACATAATGTATGTGACAGAGGGAGAGAGAGAGAGAGAGAGAGAGATGGAGGGGGGGCAGCAACACCACCCGACGAGACAATCTTCTTTATTATATTCCAGTGTTAAGAACTCTTTGTAAACAGAAAACCTAAAGGATGTCGACATCATGGGAGCCAGAATCTCGTCATCTGATCATCTGATCGATGAGATCCGGGATCTTGCCCTCTTAAAGGGAAAGTCCACCCCCCAAATAAGTTTGTTTCGATAGAGGCAGAATAATAAGAAAATCAGGTGAGTGAAAGTTTGAGCAAATTCTGAATGAAAATAAGAAAGTTATGAATTATTGAAGTTGTGATCAATCAAATACAAATTGGCAACTCTGTGACTTATTATACGAGCTCTCCTTCATTTGCTTTGTGCATAATATTCCATAAAATCATGTTTTCTTCGTTATTGATGACGGAATATATATTTGTTCCTTGCAGGGGGAGTATATAAACATATTTGCAATTATTATATTTAGGATGCATGTATGGTTGAAATTTTTCTTGAGGGAAAATGAAAATTTTAGATTTTGTTAGTACTGAGCAAATGGAAGTTGAGCTCGCATGATACGTCATAGAGTTGCCAATTTGTGTTTGATTGATCACAACTTCAAAAATCCTAACTTCTTTATTTTTAATCGGAATTTGCTCAAACTTTCACTGACTTGTTTCTCTCATTTTCTACTCCTATTAAAACTAACTTAAATTCAGTGTGGACTTCCCCTTTAACATCTGAGTGGTACTTTTAAGCTTTCACAGTCTTGCGCATCTTTTAAAACATTTTTTTTTCGAAAATTGGACTAAGTCACGTGACATTTTGTCTTTGCATGTCAGCCCCCAAATCGATATTAGTTGTGGTGTATGTAATTATTCAAAATAGTGTAAAGAATATATGTAGTGAAAATGATTGTTTCAATATGAAAAATGTATGATTTATATGAATTGTACGAGGTCTCGTTTGCATAAATTACCATGAATATGCAAATGACTAATTTTTTTCAAAAATGGAAATTACTTTTTAGAGGTTGCATGATTTGTATGCTTTCATTCAAATGAACTTATTAGAAGGATTGGATTGCCCTTAAAAAAAATTGTTATAATATTATTCCAAATGCTGTAAAGAATCTATGTAGTGAAAATGAATGATTAAATATGAAGAATATATGATTTAGGGGTAAAAATTTGAATTGTTCAACCTCGTTTGCATAAATTACCATGAATATGCAAATAAGTGAACTTTTCAAAGATTGAAATTACCATAGTATTCTATACACTTCGCTTGACATGCACGCAAATTTTCGCGGCGGTCGGTTCACGGCCGAGTTCTTAGGGGGAGGAGGGCATTTATTTAATCCCCCCCCCCCCCCACAAGACCCCAAACACCCCGGCCTCATTAGGGTTGAGAGTGTATTTCTAGAGGTTGTATGATTTAATTATTACATATTACAGTTGCATCGAAAACGAAGTGTGTATCTTACTCAACACATAAATGCTTGCAAATTTAATTCATATATATCGATCTTTATGGACGATTTTCTTGTGATATACAATAAATTGTATAATATTAGTATCAATATCATGGTCTCTGTTCAATTCACAACGAAGAAAGTCGAAAGACAAACTAAGAGAACTTTAGAGAAAGGTAAAATAAATGTTACAAGAATGAATCTGAGAAAAGCAATAAGCGATGAGAGTGAGAGAAAAAAGAAAATTTGGGAGAGACAGAAAGAGCGTGGGCGAGAGAGACAGAGCGAAATTCGATAGAGGGAGAGAGAGAGAGAGAGAGAGAGAGAGGGGGGGGGGGGGCGTAATATACCCTTTTACTAATTTTATGCAGACCTTTGATATGAAAGTTTATCTTGACGACGACTTAACAGCTTGCCAAAATGCCAGAGATTACCCCCCCCCCCCATCATGAATAAAGGGGCATGTTTGCACAGAAGGTTGGGTAACGCGACCACCCCACCGACGCGATGACCTGATGATTCAAAGTACACCTCACAAAGCCAGGGTCCTCCTCCTTTTATTAAATTCCTGGATAGTATTCGTTTTCACCTTGGATTACCCCATAACAAGGCACAAACTTCGGCAAGTATAATTACGTCCAATAATCACTCTGAAAAATAGCACATTTATTCCCGCTACTCATCCTCTCCAAGCGCTATAGTTCTCCTTAGAACTATAAGCTAAGAAAGATAACCAACAGTACTTTTCAAGACTATACCAAACAATCCTTTTCAGGACTACAAACCCTCAAGAAAGATTACCAAAGGTCATTTTTTCAGGACTCCTCAATCCTCCCCCTCTCTCCCATGGTCCACCCGCAAGCCTACTGTATATGAATTATTTAGCTGTTTACTGTATGTCCACTACCATAATCACACTGAAATCCTTCATCTCCACCAAGTCAATAGAGTCTACTTATTGAAATACAAGGCCGTTTAAAGATGAACTTGAGTAGTGGTAATGATAGAAACTGAATTCTCACAGAATCCAACAAAACTTACACTGCGGAATGTCTAAGATTACAAATTAATGACATACGCCAAACGAGAGAGTAGAGAGTTTAGACAGATAAGGAAATCCGGGTTGATAGGCCCGACAACATGTGCTTAAGAATAGATGAAGAAATCCGGGTAAGCAGGCCTAGTCTAGTTATGGACCCTTTTATTAATTTTTTTATTCGCCGACTATAAGCGTTAAGCCGAGTGATGGCGCGAGCCCCGATTCACGCTGGTAATCGGGGATCGCGCCGTCACTAAGGATCGCGCCATCACTCGGCTTAACGCTTATAGTCGGCGAATAAAAAAAGCAATAAAAGGGTCCAGAACTAGACTAAAGTAGGCCCGGCATCAAGTGCTTATTTAAGCAAATGAGAGTTGTGAGGGTTTTGTAAAGATGATCACCAGCAAGATTTTGTGAGGTTCTTTTTTTATCTTACTGGGTCAAACAATCAATCTACCGAAGGATAAACAATCAAGAATGAAAACATAAAGCCATGTTCTCTCGACGTACGATGCCTATACACTCAAAATTAATGTACATGTAACATTACAACTCGAATAACACAAAATGCCGAGACAAATACATTTTCAAGGAAAATTTTAATGTACAGAATTAATCTCATATTACACTTGTACATAACACAACAACATAATGAGGGTTGTTGCAAGAGCATAAGTAATTTAAAATTACAAGTGATGGTCAAGAATTTGTACTAAAAATAATCTCCTTAACAAAAATAAATACTGTGTGTACGTAGTTCATCAAAGTGGCAAGAATGCAGTGATTTACAACAAAACTGATGAATTAATGAATAAATGTGATTGTAATTATCCGTCCTTTAGCACTGTTGCAATTGCAGTGATCTAGCATTTTAAGGAATTGCATTGTGTACAAGTCTTGCTGACCATCTACCGCACCAGGGGGTGTTTCACAAAAATCATAATTCACACCTAACTCTAAGTTGGACTTGAACATTATGGAGAGCCATTGGTAGCATTACAATTAAACATATTAAAAAACAACAATTCAAGTATTTTAGACTTTTCATAAATTCAACATCAAGAACTTGAAATTTCCTTGATAATAAAAATTATGAATGATTTGAATCAAAATGTTATGCCTTTTAAAATAACTTTTACAAAATATCTTTTAAGATGCTTACGGCTTTCCGTAGTTCTTAAGTCCAACTTAGAGTTATTTCGACTTAGGATATTTGTGAAACACCCCCCCCCCCCCCCCCCCCCCCAGGGTGTAGAGAGGCAAACTATGGATGCCCCTCAAGATCTTGACCCAGTTTCATAAAACTACTTATCAATAACGAGATTGTTTAATGAGATACTGAAATCATTGCATTTGATTGGCTAAGAGCAGATTGGTCATATATCTGTGCAGGCGCGTACGCAGGGGGGGGGGGGTTGGAGGGTTAACCCCCTCCCCTTTGGTAATTTTATGTATGTAAACCCCCCTAAAAAAAACCTAAACCCCCCCTCCCCTTTTGATTTTTTTTTTTTTTTTGAGCAACTGAGCAAAATGTCAAATTTCCAAATTTCGAGACCAAAAAAAAAGTGACCTCTTACCCCCATCACCATCATCACCACCACCACCACCACCACCACCACCACCACCATCATCACCACCACCACCACCATACCACCATCATCACCACCACCAACACCTCCACTACCACCACCATCATCATCACTTCCATCATCACCTCCACCACAACCACCACCACCACCATCACTACCACCACCATTACCACCACCACCATCATCATGAACATCTTACCAGTATAATAGCAGATGAAGTAGGGATGAGAGCCGACTGGAGGAGAGATGTAGTCATCAGAGCTGATGGGATGGTAGGCAGTGAGATTGCAGGTAAAGCAGACTCTGTGCTTCCAGTGCTAACTGCTGCAGCTACAAGAATAATGTAACGCCCAAATGGTCATCTAACAAAAACATCCAGATACTTTAAATCTTTTCAACTTGAAAAAAAGCTACATCGACAGGTTGCTATTTGACGCATTGTTTACAGGCAACGAAAACAAATTCTCTTGTTCCAATTCTAAATATCGCATCAGTCCTAATATCGATTAATTTGGGTACAAATATAAAAGTTGCATTTTTTAAGCAAAACTAATCATTGAATTTTATGTTGTGGTTGTGTTTTGTTGTGGGTTATTTTAATAGCACCCCCACACACACACACACACATACACACACATCGACTCTATTGCATATGATATGATTTCAGAAGAGTAGACCCTATGATCCATCACACAAGTGGACAATAATATATGAATAAATAAATAAATAAGTAAATAAATCCTCATCCTTCTCCTCATCCTTCATGTTTTTCTTCTTCCTTCTTCTTCATCTCCTTCTCCTTCTTCCTCCTTCTCTTTCTCCTTCTTTTTTCTTTTCCTGCTTCTTTTCTCCTCTTGTGTTTCCTTCCTTATAAAAGAGCGGGGCGTCCATCTAAATTGACAACCTACCGTTTTTTGAACTCTCAGAAATTGTTCAGAAGGCCCGCTGTGGGTTGAAAGGCCGTCGGTTTTGTGGTCGACGATGTCGTGCAGGGCTATCGGCCATTTTGAAAACAAAAAATAACTACCGTACATTATTTTAAAGAACTTCTGTGTATTATTTAGCCAAGACTAGTTGATATATGTTCAATTAAAACAGAACTTTTAAAATTTCCTGTTCTCAATACAGTGCAGAAAATTGCAATTTTATGTCAACCCATGAATGAATCTTTTATGATAAATTTCTATTTTTTACAGGTATGAACAGATGTATGAACGGCTCTCCATGTACCTAGAATAAAATCGAATATAGGTGAGCGAAGTTTTTATTCCAGTGGTCCGGTTACACGGAATAGGTAACCTCGTGAATTGCGCTGTAGTATGTCAGTTGAAGTATTTAAGAAACATCTCAAAACACATCTATTTATATTGTTATTAACTGCATTACATTTTCTATCAAATATTTGGTTAAGTTTTAAATCATTGACTTTTGTGTTTTGTAAATTGAATAAAGCGCTATAAAAGAAACACTTTATTATAATTATAATTTCATAGAGAAATTTTAAAGTCCACGTTCAAGTAAGCAAGCAAGAAAGGTCTACGAGTATTACAGAAACGACAGGAGAAATTGACAAATGTATGACGCTTCTGCAAGCTTACACATTTAGCAATATGATACATTTAATTAACAGTCCAAAGGTCGAGATTGATGTATCGGTGGGCGTGGCTTGACGTTCGGAAAAAATCAACACAGAAGGATTGATGCAGACTTAGTCAATAAATGACTGTTTGCAGTATGCTTTATTGACATGTATTAAAGATATGTCTTCGGTCGTCTTCACGCTGCCTGCACACGGCACGTATAAGCATTCTGCACACAGTACTACACGTAACAGTTGCATGTAACACACCCATAGGCGCACAGTACAGGAAAAGTTCTTCATTCAAAATGGCGTACCTACGTACCGTGTGCATCGGATTTCTCTTTCTCGCCGTCTTGACAAACTTTCTTGCGATCCCGGTCGCGAGCTTGACCAGGGAACCGAGGGAAATACACGAACACGAGGATGATGACGACTACGTGGAAATTGGGAATTATCTTTTGGAGGTTGAGCTGGCGGGTATGAGAGAGGAATTCGACTTTTTGAATAATCCGGAACAGAATGTGACGTTTGATCAAGTTGTTAGTTTGGTCGAAATAGTTTTCGGACGAATCAATTGTGAGCAACGCGTCGATAACTGTTCTAAGGTAAAACAATGAAAATTTAGTTTCCATAGGTATTAAGTTATTTACTCGTTATACATTTTGTTTATTTATCATTTCAGTTTTACGAAAACGGGGTTTTCTCTTTAGTCAATTTATTGACTGCTTCAAAATAAAAATATACATAGCAGATGTTTAAGAAGACGTACGTAACAATTATTTAATAATTAAATCAAAGCACATCAATATTCTGGTAAGATATATTCGAATGACTTATACTACAGAAGTGAAATGTGGAGAGATATTGACAGAAAGAGAAATAAATGGTGTGTTATTCGTGGAAAGAAAATGAAAGCGATAGATCGAGGGAAAGGTGAATGGAAGAGGATGTCGCTAAATCAAAGAAAGATAGAGAGAAAAACGAAGCAAAGAGATTGAGGGATAGAGAACAGATGAAAAAGAAATAACAATCTGAGGAATAAGAGAAATAGAGAACTTGGACAAAAGAAAGAAAATAACTTATAAACAACAAAATGAAGGTATAAAAACACATGAAACTACGATACAATACGATAAATACTTTAAAAAAACAGGCTGCATAAAACTTAACACAGACAAACATGGTAAGTGAAATCCCGATGAATCTTATTCTCTGGGACACCTTGATCTAAATCATCTAGTTTCGAAATAACGCCCAGAAAGAGTAACATAACATAGCCTGTCGTTGATTTGGTCTAAGATTAATTTGTTCATACTGTTGTTCAACAATTGTGTACTGAAAAGTCTGCTTATCACTGGTATTGACCAAAAAGCCTTGGCTTCTTTTGGCGTCGGAATAGGACACTCACATTGTTCCTATGATTACAAATCTTTCACACAGCTAATGGGGAAAATATTATTGACGCATTTGAGGGTTTCAGTAAAAAGAAGAGATATATTCCCATTAAAAGGGCAATTATTCATCTTTTAAGTTTATTTCGTATGAAAGTAAATAAATAAGAGATACAGAATGGCGAAATTTGAGGTGATTTCTTGGGTACAAAAATGTTATTCATTTCTGTTTTTCTCCGAAAAAGCTTACTCCTTAGGGCCATTACTCGAAATATATTATACATATTAGTAAAGGTTCTCTAAAGAAAACGGCCTTCATGAGTAATTCATTTTGAAAAACTGACATTTTATTCTTCTTCTTTTTATTTTCTGTCGGAAATAATGTCATAGTTGTCCGGCACTATACGTCAGAATCAAGTGAACTAATAAATTGCAAATATGAGATTTGCGTAGATAAGGTGATCTCATATTTTAAACACATTCATAACTTTTTTTCCAATAGGTTCGTTTTATTTCAAACTTCCACCTTGTTGTTTCCCTTGTATTTCTCCTTTTATACAAATTGAGCTATTGCAAAGGTTGGATTTCTGTTTAAGGGAAGAGAATAGGCCTAAAAGTAGTAGAGTGAGTCCCCAGACGAATTTTTTCAAACTGTTTACGTAATTTCGTCATTTATTTCTACAAGATATCAGAGTGCTCGAGAACATTATTTGACCGAACTACATCGCAATAGTCAAGCTGAGAAAAATAGAAAAAGAGAGAGAGAGAGACGGTTCGGGGAGGGGGGGGGGAAGAAATTGACGAGCTTATTATGACATTGTGACTCTCTTAAACTATCCTCCCTCTGCTTAATCTTCTTCTCCTACTTCTCCTTCTCCTCCATCTTCTTCTTCTTCCTCTCCTTCGTCTATCTTCTTTCCATTCTTTTTTTCATTCTATACTTCTTCCTTCTCATTTCTTCTCCTTTTTTTTTGTTTTTCTTACTTTTCTTACTTACCGAATTCACCATTAAGCATTGAATTAAAAAAAAATCCTCTCGTTCAATATAATGTGATAATATCACTGTCTCTATTATATGATTCAAAATCGCAATACCAATACTTATCCTCCATACGTAGATATTCGATTTTATCTTGTTTACAAGAACTATTGATTTTTTTCTCTTCAGACAACATCTGTGTGAATTTGATTAAAGGCAATCCAACCTTTTTAATATGTTTAATGGTATGAAAGCAGAAAATAAAGAGAAACAGAATTACCAAAGATTAAAAATAAATCGAACCAATACTCAATAGGTTTAAGAATGTTTGAATCATGAGATTACTACATCAAACGAAGAAAATCTCACTAGCTAACACACAATGCGATAAGAACACCCGCAATTGCGCGTTCTGGAATATAGACCCAGCAAGTCATAAGACCACACCTTTATTTAGAGTGCGAGCATTCAAGCGTGGTGCATCATGGGATACAAACTATCTATAGTTAATCCAATGCCTAGGGAAATTGAGTGGTGCGTAAACTAAGCCTATGGGTATGTGAGAATTATGTAAACTAATACTTTGAGTATGAGAGAATTATGTAAACTAGGCCTATGACTATTAGAGAATTATGTAAAATAGGACTATATGAGCATGAGAGATGTATGTAAACTACATGTCAAATCGCAATATTGTTCCCACGCACAGCACGTACAGAAAACGAGGTGAAAACAAATAGATAATAAATCACGATACGGATGTATTGTACCACTTTGAGGAAGTACATGCATCTTACCTGTTTTAAAATTACTTTCTGGCATATCCCCTTTCAGTATTGATTTTGAGAGTGAAGATCAACAATTGAGAATATAGCCTGCAACACATAGCCGGATTTAAAAGGGTACAACCGTCATTGCCTTTTTAAAAACCAGGGAAATATGCCCCTTTTGTCATGGTGGCTGGGTTTGTGTGTATCCCCCCCCCCCCTTATTAACATATCAATGGATACCTCGTTACTAGGTCCCCAAAAGAGAAACATCTATAAATTAGAATATGTTCAGAAACCGGTCTATTTAGAAATGAATTACATCAAGAAAGTTCTCTACGGTTAGTATAGGCGAACTCATGCTCACAACACATATAGTTTCTATGAATCGCTCTCGGCCAAATTCTTGGTGAAAGGAAAATGAATAAAAAAATTTTTTTTTTTAAACTGATCATGTTTATTTATTCTTAACAAATCGATACTTAATATGTAAACAACTATTTTGTTATCACAGTGTGATCACGATATCCAGCATTGGTACACACACGAATCGCTTTCTTTTGTAAAAGTAGCATTTTATCAGTATATACTTTTGAGTCTGCCCACAGTATATTGCAATAAGACATGTAAGGAAGAATCAAGGAATTGTATAGCATATATAGAATATTCAAAGGCACATAATGTTTTAACTTATACAGTAAACCAACAGTGCGTGACACTCTCTTTGAAACGTAATGTACATGATCACTCCATTTCAGATTTTCATTGATGATAGTTCCAAGAAATTTAGTATTTTGTTTTTTCTCCAAATATTCACCATCCAAGACTATTTCAGGTAAATGGAAAGACTTTTCAAATCATAAACAAAACTTTTACTTTTCAATGAGGAAAAATCATAGGTGAGAAGATAAAAATTATATTTGGTGAAAAATGTTTAACAGAGGAACAATCGTAACTAATTTATTCAAAGTACTTAAACATAGCAGTTTACAAATCTCTTTCACCCCAGGAGAGCGCCAATTACTTATGCAATTTGCGTAATAGAAATTGTAGGACTAAAAGGATAAGGCCTATAAAAAAGATGCTGTATTGCCCTTTAGGTGCCAAAACATGGGTCGGTCGGTCGGAAATCTTTTTTTTTTCTTTAACTACCTCTTTGGGCTGATATTTCTCAGTTTTGAATGCTTTAATAAAATGTTGTTTCCTCTAAAAATCGCTTTTAAAAAAAGTTGCTAAAAAAGCCGACCGTAGATTTCAAGAAATTGGGTCGGTAGCAAAGGGCAAAACAACATCTTTTTTGTTTAGGCCTAATAGCAAGCGAATATTCATTTTCATCACCACCGGACTGGAAGGACTCAAAATCCCGAACCACCTTCCAAGGTCCGGTGAGGGAGCCGTCGCCACACACGACACGTTTACCTATAAGGCAGGCATCGTAGCTATTTAAAAAAATCGTATAAATATTGTGTGTGTCTCTTTAAACATACGCGAAGAGAAATACCAACCGTCGCTGTGTACTGCTGTCAAATTTGATGCATTATCACTGCGGTTTTGTTTTTGGTCTATATATATTTCAAAGTATTGTTGTAATGATTTGTACTGCATTTCATAATACCGCTTCACTCGTGCAAATCATTGTATGAATACATGCGGTGAAGAGCGTGCTTGGGAAGATGGGTTGCGTGCTATTGGCTCGGGTGTGCGCTCGTGCGAGGGTCGTTGTGTGTTTACAGAGGATTTCTCATTCCCTTTCTGGCGGGAAAACAACAATAGGACAATTACAAAACCTGTCATTCCTTTCAGTCACGGACAGTTCTCCCGTTTTTCGTGTACAGAATATATTTCAGTATTGTTAATTTTTCCCGTAAGTGTCATTTGCCTTTGGGGCAGTACTCAAAACATAATGGAAATCATATTATCATAGGTCATCTAAAAGGAGTTGACCGGGCTAATTCATGCATTTTGAAGAAGAACAATATTCTCTATTTTTCATGTTTGTTAAAACAGATTGGGAAAATAGTCCGGCACTACGTCACGATGACATGGCGACTTCAGCTAATTTAAAATGGCCTTATACGATTTGTCCATCGGCCTAACAAACTTGACAACTTTCTTATATTTTGTCCGATTTCATTCAAATTTTCATTAGTCTGCTTATCTGATTTTTCTGCTTTCTTTTACAGTAGTTGTATACTATAAAGTTGAAATTCCTCAATTGTCAAGCTTAAGGGAATCTTATCAATCAGAATCTCAATTGTTCACACATCAAACGAGGAAAATCTCACTAGCGAACACACAATGCGATGATAACACCCGCAATTGCGCGTCCTGGAATATAGACACAGCAAGACATAAGACCACGCCTTTATTTGGAGTGCGAGCGTTCAAGTGTGGTGCATTGTGGGATACAACATATCTATAATTAATCTACTGTCTAAGGAAATTGAGTGATGCATAGACTAAGCCTATTATCATGAGATAATTATGTAAACTAAGACTTTGAGCAAGAGAGAATTATGTAAACTAGGCCTATGACTATCAGAGAATTATGTAAAATAAGACTATATCATATGAGCATGAGAGATGTATGTAAACTACATGTTAAATCGCAATATTGTTCCCACGCACAGTACGCACACAAAACGAGGTGAAAACAAATAGATAATAAATCATGATACAGATGTATTGTATCACTATGAGGAAGTACATGCATCTAACTTTTTTCAATTATTTTCTGGCAATTCCCCTTTTTGTGTTGATTTTGAGATTAAAGATCAACAATTGAGAATATGGCCCGCAACACATAGCCGGATTTAAAATGGTACAACCGCCATTGCCCTTTTAAAACCCCTGGAAAATATGCCCCTTTTGTCATAGTGGCTGACTTTTTGTGTATTTACGCCCCTCTCGATGCTCTTCCTTAAGGCTAGACCCCAAAAGGCAGAAGTAAATAATTATATTAACTTTTCCATCCCATTTGTTATGTTTTGTATTTTTCTTCTACTGCTATATGCATTTTTTTTCGATTCACTTATTAATTTGTTTCTATTTTATTTCTGTTTCCAACAAAATATTACAAATCAATTACAATCATTATCTTTAGTTGACTGGTTAACTTATATATTACAATTGTTTACATACTGTTTAATAAAAGGTTGTTCTCGTCCTAGGATTGTCCGACATGGCAAAAAGTAATGCATGTAGACTGGATTCCAAGTATTCTAGTTCATTCATCAATAACATATTTAATGGATACCTCGTTACTAGGTCCCCAAAAGAGAAACATCTATAAATTAAAATATGTTCAGGAACCGGTCTATTTAGAAATTAATTACATCAAGAAAGTTCTCTGCGGTTAGTATAGGCCAACTCATGTTCACAACACTTGAAGATATATTTTCTATGAATCGCTCTTGGTGAAACTGTTGGTGAAAGGAAAATCAATACAAAACCCTTTTTTGTTTAAACTGATCGTGTTTGTTTATTCTTAACAAATCGATACTTAATGTAAACAACTATTTTGTTAGATGCTGCTTGTAAGTGTCGGCTTGCATGGTGATGTAGATATACAGTAGGTTGCGATTGCACCATGTGTGTGAGAGAGAGAGAGGTTTAAGGAGTCCTGAACAGGACTCTGACTCGGTAATCTTTCTTGGAGGAGTGTAGTCCTGAAAAGGACTGTTTGTTATCTTTCTTGGCATATAGTTCTCAGGAGAACTATAGCGCTTGGAGAGGATGAGTGTGGAAAAGTCTACATTGGTGAAACGGGGAGAAATCTGGAAACAAGACTCAAGGAGCACAGAACCAGCTTCAGACTCAGCGATTGGGATAAGTCCGCCATCGTCAAACACGCCCAGCAACACGAACACACCATCGAATGGGATAACAGTCATCTCATCTCCATAATGAAACACTGGCATACACGCCGAATCCGAGAAGCCATCGAAATTCACCGCCACAACACCGTGCCCCAAGACTCAGGACTATACATCAACGACATCTGGAAACCTCTCATCAACAAGTACCCGGTCACTCCTCCTCCAGCACCGCCTCCAGCACCGCCTCCAGCACCGCCCTCACCACCCCGACAGACACCCGTACATCAACCACCGCCACCCGCCGAACCCTCAAAGCAGCCGCCAGCCTCGCAGCTACACTGCACAGCAGACGACAACAGACTACAACGCCGCCTACGTCGGGGACACACACAGCGTCTCGCCGACAACACACCCCACTCATCAACTCGAAACTCTCCTAAGTCCGCAACCCGGAGACTCCAGCCCAGACGGATAGTCAGACGAATTACCAGCCGACCATCCGTGCCCACCCGATGACTCAAGCCGACATACGGTCACCTATTTTTCCCTGACGTCCGCACACCGGTGACTTAAAGGTATTACAAAGTTTTGGTATGGGTCATGAATTTAGTTCAAATTAACATATTGGAAGCATATGCTTTCCTACAATATTCATTGATCGTTTTCGCGGTTGAAATCGAGTCTAAAGTTATGAAATTATAAATAATAAACTCTTTATGTTGTATAGCTCCTTCTCAAGGTCAAGATATTAATGTAGCTATGAAACAATGTTTCTTGACTAAAATCGACCGATTAGCTATTCCCGTCGGGAAATTATATATCACAACTACATATTCTGAGATTTTCATGGTCGCAGCTACCGTTGTACGGCCACTAGACGCTATTTGAAATTTATCAAAATTTACCGGGAGCACCGGTAAATTTTTATATTCAATTTTTCTCGAAAACAGAAGTGTTTTAGGTGCTAATTTTTTTAGTGCTTATTATACATCCACAGCGGCATCTAAATATATCAAAATTGTAAAGATTCACTATCCACCCAATTTTCATAATTTCCCAAAACTTTGTATTACCTTTAAGCTCACGCACGCCAGCTATTCCCCACTCCTGACGACGGATAGTCAACCTGTTCGAAACGTCGAGCCACTCATCCTCTCCAAGCGCTATAGTTCTCCTGAGAACTATATGCCAAGAAAGATAACAAACAGTCCTTTTCAGGACTACACTCCTCCAAGAAAGATTACCGAGTCAGAGTCCTGTTCAGGACTCCTTAAACCTCTCTCTCTCTCACACACATGGTGCAATCGCAAACCTACTGTATAACTATTTTGTTATCACAGACCTTTAGTTTATTGATTGAATAATAATTTGCCCATTTATATAGCGCCGGTACTATGCAAATAACACTCTACCGCGATAAATACACAGTATCATATCAGTCGAAACGTTTGTAGCTGAGCCGCCCTGATAAGGCGCTTAAGCAATGAAACAAAACATGCTGTCTAAAAGGGCGTTGCAAGAAAGTTGCGATTGTTTCTAAGTTGCAAAATTGGCATCGGATATTTGCAACTCAACTTTCTTGCAACGCTTACTAGTCTCCTAAAGTTCCTAGGATTTTGTTAGGATTAAAGTTTTAAAAATTAAATTAAGATAACTAGATCTAGCTTGTATTCCCCCCCCCCCCCCATCTCTCTCTCTTACTAATGGGGCGTTGCAATAAAGTTGAGTCGCGATCAATTGCAAATTTGCAATCAATCGCAAGACTTACGCTTGATTTTGGGGATTTGCAATTGATTGCAACTTTCATGCAACGCCCCGTAAGTATATTAAAGGAAACCTTACTCTAAAGAATACATATAGGTATTCTGAAAATTAGGAGTATTCGTGCCCATTTGCTGTACAATATTCCTAATGAAAATGTACAAGAGATATATGAATGAAAATATTCTCTGCATAATGTGATGCCTTTTAGCATTACATGCGCGCATCCATTTTCTTGACAAGATGACGTATCCGGTGAAGTTGTACATATATCATGCACCAAGCTTTAGTTGGAAAGACTTTTCAAGTCAATAACTAAACTTTTACTTTTCAATGAGGAAAAATCATAGCTGAGAAGATAGAAATTATATCTGGTGAAAAATGTATTTGTATGATGTTTCTTTGTATTGATATGAGAAAGTGGGCGGGGGGGGGGGGGGGGAATGGGTCGGTCGGAAATCTTTCCCTTTTTTTTTCCATTTTTTTTAAAACTACCTCTCTTTGGGCTGATATTTCTCTTTTTTTTTTTTTTTTTTTTTAAAGCCAACCGTACATTTCAAGAATTTGGGGTCGATCGCAAAGGGCGATACAACATCTTTTTTGTTTAGGCCTAATAGCAGGTGAATGTTCATTTTCATTACCACCGGACTCGTAGGACTCGAAACCCTGAACCACCATAAGGTCCGGTAACGTACAAATGTAGCCGCCGTTAGACATGACACCTCTACCTGTACGCTGACATCGTAATAAAACAAAAATCCTTTAAATATTGTGTGTGTCTCTTTAAACATACGCGAAAAGAAATACCGACCATTGCTGTTCATTGCTGTCAAATTTGATATATTATGCATTATCATTGCGGTTTTTGATTTGGTTTTCATATCTTGCATTTCATAATACCGATTCACTCGTGCAAATCATTGTATGAATACATGCGTTGAAGAGCGTGCTTGGGAAGATGGGTTGCGTGCTATCGGCTCGGGTGTGCGCTCGTGCGTGGGTCGTTGTGTGTTTAGAGAGGATCTGTCCTCTCCCTTTCTGGCGGGAAAACAACAATAGGACAATAAAAAATATCTGTCAATCTTCTCAAAATTGAATCGTATGCAGATCGCATTTTGGGGGTTTAATCAACCTTAGACAGTTTCAATATATCTTTATGCATCATTTTGAAATGTGCTGATGTTACAATTACGTGATCCGAATATGACTTATTTAGGACAGCGACTTTCCAACCTTTTTCTTGTCGCTGCATTCTTTACAGATATAAACGATTTCGCGTCACCCAAATCCCAAGTCATTAGGGACTTTTAGATTCTGCACGACGAGAACGTGGACTGCCCTTTTACGGCAATGTGACGTTCTTTCAAGGCACTGACAGTGACGTCACATTGCCTTAAAAGGGCAGTCCACGTTCTCGTCGTGCAGAATCTAAAGTCTCTATTATAGGAGTTTCATGTTTAATCACGGTGGTACACGTTAAGTGACATGTACACACGAACGGACTCATAAATGCCCCTAAAATGTGAGATTGAGCGGAGCGAGCCAAAACAAACAATGACATTTAGAATATTGTAAAATGCTATTTTGTATATTACACTAGATAAGTATTATGTTATGTATGCGGAAGACATTCTGGAACCTTGTTGACTTTGTATATGTATTCAACACTTCATTGCCTGAATTCATGACGTTTCTAAATGTTGAGATATAATGCAAAAAGAGACACTTAATAGTCTTTAAAATGTTATTTCTTCATGAAAAAACTTAGCAGTCTGATATATTCTGTTTTCACGGGATTGACGTTCATTTAAAAATGAATCTAAAAAATGATCTTTAATTCATTTCTCTCGCGGTACCCTAGAGACGTCTTGTCATTATGAACATGACGGACAAAGAAAGAGGACAGTTCCTCATTCTACCCTCAACAATTGTTGTGGTAGACAAAGGAACATCCCTTCACAGCTATCATGTAAAAATGTGTAGAAGAGGTGTAACATGTATATTCACCTGTTCTACACATTGTTACATAATAGCGGTGAAGAGATGTTCATTTGTCTACCACAGCAATTGTTGAAGGTAGAATGAGGAACTGTATATTTTGTCCTCTTTCTTTGTCCGTCATATTCATAGTGTGTGGCACCTCAGAGGTGAAATAACGCTGATAATTAATAGGCAATAAAACATGAGATTAAAATTGCCCTGAATTAATCTTTAGAAAGTCTAAACTACATCCTCGCTCCTTTCTGTCCGTCTTTTATAGTGCCAACATGACTTCACATCCGACGTCTTTTCCAGCCTCGATATCGACGCTGCGCACGGCCTCGACGACGCCGCGTTTCTCCGTGCTAGTCCCTTATTCCTCTTCGGAGCGTACGAGATGGTGGCGGTATGCCAGGCCGGTCGTGGCGGCACGGATCTCACTGAAAGCGTGGTGATGACGTCACTCAAGATGGCAGCACCTGATTCGTCTAACTTGACCTTGACTGAGAAAGACCTTGAAGTAATCTTGGAATCGATCCATGACAGCTATGCCGAGTCAACGAACGCAAAGGTGAGGGACATTTAATGTTGGTTCTTATAATACAAATATTGACTGGTGGACTTTGTGATATAACATTATTTGGGGTGTTAAAAGGTGGTGTGTGTCTGTTTAAATATATGTGCGTATACATGAGGAATAGAAGGACCGAATGTAATTTGTTTTGTGAGTGTGTTTTGTGTTTGGTATTTTTTTTTTTTTTATATGTTTTTAAAAAGTTAAATCTCTATATTCAAGGCTAGAACTATGCTTTACTTTCGTCCGTTCGTGTCTCCTTAGATCAAGATTAAAAGATTTATTAACATGTTCTGAACAAAGCATTGTTTGATTGTGATGTAATGTAAAAATGTATGAATATTCCGAATATTGTCCTTCTGGATACTGCATTGGATGCAAAAGAAAATGTTTAAATTCAGTTTTGGCTTGTTATTTATTTAACTTTTGAATTATGTTATTTGTATCAACTTTGTTTTGGTTTGTAGCACTTCTATTTGGAGAATTAAAACATTTCCAATTAAAAAGAAAAACAAGGTTAGGCGTGAGATACGCTAATTACGATCCTCGCAGTCGATATTACGTAGCGACCTTTAGACCAATCACATCGTTGTATCTGTAATAGCTATCTATAACATTAGTTAAAGGTATATCATTTTCGAATAGTAGAATAATATATGATATATGTAAGAGGTTGGAAAGGGAATACTAAGATTAGATTATGGTTTTTTTTTTACTGAAAAAAGATTTGCCTAGACGGGATGTGCCATTTTTTTATACGAAGGAAAGGATTTCTTGTCATGACTAAACATAATTCTTATATCCCTATTATACAAATTTAAGATGAACAAATAAAGGTCTACAGATTCATGCTATATAATAGGCATGATATATATTCATTTTATAGCGCATAATACAGAAATTTGTCTATGCACTTAAACATTTTCAATAGAGAAAGTTACAAAAAAAAGATTCTGTAAAATAATCATAAAACTAGTTCAATAAAGTGAAACCTGACGGCATGTCAACTATAGATAAACGCATGTGCAAATTCAATAATACTTATTGCTAACAGTTCAGAAGAAAAAAACTAAACGAAGCGTAGTAGGCATAAGCTACAAATCAATGATAGTTCAAACGTTATTTTCATGATATATTTACGCAAGAATTAGAAAGCCTAGCAATATCAGAAGTACGTTAAAGCAACCACAAATATTATTAGAAACTATCACGATCGCAACTGTCTTCGAAATCAAGGGCAATTGCGACACTTTGTTCTTTGTCCCATAGAAATCATATTCGGATTATGCAATAGGTGACCCACACAATTTAGTAAGATTGCGTTTGGTTGATTTCTAGGAAGTAGTTGCTATCTTGTAATAACTATATAACTTTAACATAATCAATTCTTTATTGAGTACTGTAGGTGTTGAGAACGACCATGGGCATTACATGGATTATAAGAGAGGAATAAGAGAATTCAAATAGATGCGACCCCTCTCATTTTATCGTACTTTTCATAGTGCTTTAGCGTGGAATCTGTCTTCGACGAAACCGTGGATGACCACGAAGCCGGGGCTGACGATGTCGAGCTCCAGTACGCGGCGCAGGCCGTGGTCGCAGGTCTACTACAAGGGTACTGCATAGGAGAACCCATCCTGCCTCCGACCACGGACTTCACCGAGGCAATATTCGAGACGTATGCGACGTCGGGCGTCATTCCCGAAGAAGGTGAGCATAAGAGAACACGACGATCGTAAGACGTTCGTAGAGACTGTCAGGATAACCCATGGGCATCTTCAAAACGCTATCATGTTTCCTACTTAAAATCATTTTGGGAGTAAAAATTAAGCCATTGTTCTGTTCGTACATTTCCAGAATTGATGCTTGATGTTATTGAATGTGCTTACAATATTATAAGGTCGATTTTTCGGAATAATGAAGTTTTCTTTAATGAATAGCCCATGTTTCTTGGGCATTTGCATCTAATTAAAACAAAAGGGCGTTAGGTTAAATCAGTTAGGTAAATTTCAATTGGGTGTTTGTGCAGTGGAGCGACGTACTTAAAATATAAAAGATGGGAAAATCTACTGACGATCGAATTTGCAGAAAATAATTGTAAATATTTTAAAAAATTCCAAGGTTGTTAAAACACGACATATTATAATACCTGCCCCCCCCCCCCGACTCTCCCTCTGTCTCTCCCTCTATCACTATCCCAATCTCTCTTTAAACTCTCTCTTTACATCGCAACGCAGAGTTTGCACACATGCTGACAGATCTTGGAATTGGTGGGGAAGATGACCACGACCACGAACACGCCCGTAGGAGGAGGGATGTCATGGCAACACGCTCAAAGGGGCGGGGCATAGAGAAGCGAGCTACGGTATTGGCTGACGACCACGCCAATCATAGCCATTCAGACGTTGCGAACGTTACAACGGTAAGAAGGATTGACATTAATGTGTTATGCCAATTAGTCAAGAAGCGTCAATAATTTGACGCAGGAATGCGTCAACGATCGGCCCGGTCTTTGACGCACAATACGAGAGTGGAATGATAGAGAAGAGTGAAATGTTCTACGTTATATTGTAAATGTTATTTCATATCAATCTTATGTAAGATAGATTCCATGTTTTGATTTACTTATGGAAATATAATTATTTGAATTAGACCCCACAAAACTTACAAACTTGACAAAAGATGAATTACGATAATGCTCGTTGCACACAAAGCGTCATTTTGATAGCATTACTGATTGCGCTAATTATGCCTATTACGCAATCAGTACATGCGCCAATTCTTTAAATCAATTTTCTCACAGTTCATTTTTTCATTCATTCCTTGAACAATCTTACTCTATTATGATTTAGCTAAGACCGTGCCAAACACTGAAGTTCTATTCGTCAGCAAAACAACGCGAACTGCGTATGGTCCGCTCAGGTAGTTAAACTAAATATCTGCCTATTTAACATAAGAAACTTTCAAACAGAAACACAAAATCAAACTCTTCCCATGTCATGATTAAGTCCCGCTTCATGGTTAATACCGTATATGTCGGGAAGTTCTTCACTCGTCCCTATTGCTGCTGTGAGTCAGAGAGGTGATAAGTAGGTATTTTTTCATTAGCTCGAGATTGCCAAATAGCCGGCTATTTCTGATTTTGGAAAATAAGCCCAAAGTTATACAAATCGCGTTTACATCAGCTCGAGACTCGACCTCGGAACTCGAAACTCGAGCTCGAGAAATTAGCTCGAGATATTTTGCTCAGCGTTCGCGCATAGTGCGAGCCTTCGGGCTGGTGAGGACGCACCGGACAAATAGCGGGATATTGTGCAAACTAGCTTAAGATATATTGAGTTGATTATCTCGACCAAATGCAACTAATGCAACTGCAGGCTAAATGAGGACGCAAATTAGCTGGATAATTTGCGATCGGGATAGTTAAAATAGCGGGTTATTTGGTTTATAGGTCTACTATACATATTATCAACACGTCTCTGGCCCTCGACAGGGCAGGTGATTAACATGTGTGATGCCATTGCTATTATTTTGTCCTTATCTCTTATAATACCATGCACATCATGCCCAATCTTTGTTCATGGATAACTACTATGTTAAATGCTAAGTGCTATAATGTACAGTACAATATATATATGTTATTGTTCCAAATACATTTTTTTTATTTCTCGTTTGGTATCCGCGCTCTGATCAGGATTATGTAAATAAATTGATAACAGTTCATTCAGGTTTCATTTCATTCATGCCATACTCAATAAATGAAACACCCAATTATAATGGTTACCAATTACCAATTCATCACTCTGACATTTAACATTCTTAAAATCAGAGAAGGCAGGGAGTAAGGCCACAAATGGGGTCTAGTTCGGTTGTGAAATTTAGCCTGAGGATGGAGTTTGAAACTCTGAAACATGTCACATTCATTTAAATGCTATTTATGTTTTTCGATGTATTTATGATTTTAAGAGCATTGAGATGCCGTCCTTTTGGTAAAAACAAATGTTGTGTCGAATTCAGGGGCCCTGTTTCATAAAACTTGTCATGAATAACAGATGCTCAATTCTTCTGACAAAGTTGCTCTCAGCGGATCAAAAGCCACGATTTCAGTAGCTTGTGATTATAACTTGTTATTTATAATAAGTTTTATGAAATAGGACCATGGTGCATAAACCAATTGCAACCATGGGATTAATTCGAGAGTGGAAAAGAAGGAAACATGGTTGTTTGATCGTATATCATTTGTTGATCAGCTGGTGATCTTTTCTCAAGAGTTGGACTGTCCGGTTCAAGGAGTCAATAGGTTAACATTCCATGTATCTCAGTGTAAAATGATCCAAGTCTATAAATGTTTTTATGATCTCGCACCCACTTATTTGATTTTTTCTTTTCTTTCCGATCAGGCCTATTCATTTTGTCGGCACAAGATGCCGGATTAATGGTTCGCTAAATAATACCAAAAAAATACTTTTATAACAATGATGTAAATAATAATACATGGGATATAATATTTTAGCGTAAAAGAGTCTTAGTGTGAATCAAAGAAATAGTTGCTCAGGACATGCCTTTAAATTGTCACTGAATAATCCAATTTCATATCTGACATATTATGTACATAGCCTACCAACGACAAATCGTTGCGGTATGATCAAATCCTGGATAAGTTGCGACTTTTGCAATTAAATAATTTCCTCCTCCACATTTGTTGTTATTCGTTGGTCGTTTGGTTTTTGGTTTGGTTGTATTTTCATATTTTGTTGTTGATTGTTTTCATCGAAAGTCTTTGAATTCGCCTTCATTATTTAAAGATTACAACACCCACAATAAAAGGAAGTCTACGCACATGCAGTAGGGGGCTGCAATCTACAAGCCCAGCTTTTCAGCAGTCCCCTCCATGACCAGCCTGTTTTATATGCCTATAAGTATGTACAATGCAATCCCATGTACTTTATTTATTTTGTTGGAAATGGAAATAAACGAAATGAAATGAAATATACATGTATGGCGGATAAACTACCACACTCTAAAGCCTATTGCACACTATATGAGAACGATCCGATTTTTGAAAAAAAATTACATCAGCGTTTGATACGAACATTCAAACATTTGAAATGTTAATGACCAAGCATCTCAACAGTCATGATGAAGAAAAATCAAGAAAAATCAAGATTTCATCGGATTTAATGCTTCATTAGAAGAGGAAAATCTCAACCGATTCAGAATCGTAGTATAATGCACATCCCAACCCGAAATAGAGTAGAGTATTAAACCATTTTTCATCTTACTTAATGCCTCTCTCTTTCTCTCTTGTCTCTAGACATGCTTTTCGAGTGAAGAACTTCTCGACATATACGGTATTAACCATGAAGCTGGAATTACCGAAGAACAGTTCAACGAACTTTCTCCGTCACTGGTGCAACAAATCTTGAGTGGCGCATGCGAAATTACAACCGTTGAGCCATCGGATATCTCCAAAGCAAAAAGTGAGTAATAATATTGTGATTTAGTGTAAATGTTTAGATATATATCACCAGCCTTGTTTTTTTTATAATAAATGTAATAAACTTCGTTCACTTTCTTGTTTGTTATCACTAATGCCTCCCATTTTGGGGGTTCATTGACTCAGAGTTAGTAATAATATTTTGATTTTATGTAACTGTTTAGATATTACGTTGATGTATCACCAGCTATGTTTGTCTTAATGAATGTAATAAACCTCTTTCACGGTCTTACTTGTTATGACTCCCGCCTTCCGTTTTGGGGTGCGTCATTGAAAGATCCCTCTCTTGTGCACTTTTTTCCTGAGGAATTGTTTCTCCAAACAAATGTCCAAAAACTCGACATGGACTTTGTTTCCTAAAGCTTGTTATAAATACCAAGATAACAAAAATCTTTTATAAGCTATTGAAATTGTGGCGTTTTAATATTTGGGTGAGAGCAAATTTGTATGAAAATAAAAACACGTTTGTATGAAACAGGACCCTGATCTCCTTTGTATAAAGACATACAAATTTAAGTTAATTTATGAATGAATAATTGCATTGTATTTATCTATTTACGGTGAAAACTCACGTAATTGACAATCAAAGCTCAAAATCAGACTTATTACTCTTTGGATATATTTGATAGAATCTGTTGTTTGGTAGATAGATTGAGAAACACATGATTACATAAATATTCAATCTTTTACTATATTCTAACATTTGATAGAATATCTTGTTTAAAGCCCGTCTGCACTCGTTTGGCTAGGAGGTATTAGACCACCCTGCTGGTCACTAACATGTGGTTATCTCATCAACTCAGCTCTCAATTATGATAAGAAAAAGAGGATCATGGTGGACCAACGGGCACTGCTTAGGCATTGTTTTCTATAAAGAGGAAGCAAATTGCTACAAGTATTGCAGTCGGGCTTTAATAAATAACTTGTAATTAAAAAAAAAATGAATATATAAATAATGGATTTTGTATTCTATTATAATGTATCTTCTGTATTAGTGTGGGGATATGGAACTCTAGCAGTTTTCATCATCAGCCTGTTTGCGGTGCTCGGCGGGTTGTTCGTCCCGTGTATGTCCGAAGGTTTCTATGACAAGACCATACAAACAATGATAGCTTTAGCCGTAGCTACTCTGACTGGTGATGCTGTCTTACATCTCTTACCACAGGTAAGCAATGGACAGTTTATCCCTAAAAGGGATACATGTACACCACTCTTTTTTATTCATTTTTATTTTTTAACTTGAGCCCTTTTCTATGCTGACTGGTGATGCCGTCTTACATCTTTTACCACAGGTAAACAATGGACAGTTTATCCCTAAAAGGAACTTCACCGTTCTTTTCTTTTTTTTATTTATTTTTTTTTACTTGTGCTGTTTGCTATGCTGACTGGTGACTGGTGATGCCGTCCTTACATCTTTTACCCCAGCAGTTTATCCCAAAAAGGGATTTCACCACTTTTTTTTTTTAAGTGAGCCCTTTTCTATGCTGACTGGTGATGCCGTCTTACATCTTTTACCAAATGGTAAACAATGGACAGTTTAACCCTAAAAGGAACTTCACCGTTTTTTTTTTTTTTTTTTTTTTTTTTTTTTTTACTTGTGCTGTTTTCTATGCTGACTGGTGACTGGTGATGCCGTCCTTACATCTTTTACCCCAGCAGTTTATCCCTAAAAGGGATTTCACCACTTTTTTTTTTAAGTGAGCCCTTTTTTATGCTGACTGGTGATGCCGTCTTACATCTTTTACCACAGGTAAACAATGGACAGTTTATCCCTAAAAGGAACTTCACCGTTCTTTTTTTTTTTTTTTTTTTTTTTTTTTTAACTTGTGCTGTTTTCTATGCTGACTGGTGATGCCGTCTTACATCTTTTACCCCAGGTAAGCAATAAGCAGTTTATCCCTAAAAGCGATTTCACCACTTTTTTTTTTTAAGTGAGCCCTTTTCTATGCTGACTGGTGATGCTGTCTTATATCTTTTACCAAATGGTAAGCAATGGGCAGTTTATCCCTAAAAGGGACTTCACCACTCTTTATTGTTGTACTTGAGCTCTTTTCAATGCTTACTGGTGATGCTGTCTTACATCTTTGAACCAGAGGTTAGCAATGCACTGATATCTCGAGAAGGGATTCTACCATTCTTTTTTTTCTTGAGCCCTTTTGTATGCTGACTGGTAAGTGGTAATGCTTAAGATGGAAATGATTGCAAGAATGAAATATAGCGACGATATTGTTTAATGTTATGTACAGTTAACAAATAAATTATTCATATACCCTTACCAAGTTTTGTCACTTTTTTAAGCATGTGAACAATTGATTTGTCCAGATATAATTTTTTTGTTTTTTGTTGATAATGTGACATACCAAAGATCGAATCTAAGAGTATTCAACAAATGCCCTCATCTAACCAGTCCATCTTTCATTCTTGAAATACAAAGAAAAGAAAAGGGGGACCAAAAAAAAATCAAATCAAATTTAAAAAGGGTATAAATGATGTAGTTAACTGTATGTAATTTGTCTCATTATCTGTATTATATTGTTTTACTTCTATCAAGAAGTGGAAATCAAATTTCATGAAATGGTCAATGAATAATAATAATAATAATCTTTAAAGTCCACTCCAAATTTTATTAAACCGAAACGGAAATTCTGTTTTGCCCAATTGATCGTGAGCCCGGCAGCCACTGAGCAGCGCCAGATCGACGTTTCGCTCTATCCCTTATTGTTGAACGCCAAACAAGGTAGCAACAACTCCCATCTTTTAACGTCTTTTGGTATGACGCGGCCGGGGTTCGATACCCACGACCTCCCGGTTGTGAGGCGGACGCTCTACTGACTGAGCCAACACTCCAGGAATGAGAAAAAAGAAAGGAGTAATAATATTTATATATACAATAAAGAATGACTGTTTTTTCGGTGGTATAATGAACGAAAACCGAAGACATTCAAACAGAAAATGAATATAAAACAGACTAATATTAACGAGTAAGAAACAAGCAACAAACAAATACAAACATTTAAAAAAAAGCAGAGAACACTATGTACATTGAATTCTAGATTCATGAAGAAAATTATATTACGTAACAGTTAATTTACGACCATATCGCGGTAATGTGCTAGGTAGAATGTTGAAAACGTTTAGTAAAAAAATATTGACCTTTTGTAGTTTTAAAAACATTTTGACGGAAATTGATAATACTGCCTTAATTGGTTTTAATCAAATACTAGAATGGCTGTAAACCCCATTGATCAAAGCAAAATAACACACACATGAGTAAACAAATACATGCTAGCAGGACTGCATGCAAGCATGAAAAACATCTGAAAGTCGATGTTTCTAACATCGAATTGTGTGCGAATGTATTTTTTTTTTTTTGCGTTCATACCCCTGTTGTGATCATTTGTGATTATTTCATTTTTAATATGACTTCCCACTTCTTTAATAACATCCCCCCGTCACCAACGTTTTCGCTCTATTTCCAGGCGCGGACGCAGGATTTTTTCAAGGGGGGGTTTTAACATTTATAAATCGGGCCGAAAATTTCGCAACGACTCAGCCAGCCGCTGAATAAGCGGGGGGGGGGGGGGGGGGGGGGGTAAGAGGACACTTTTTTTTTTTTTTGGCCCCCACAAAAATCGCAACGACTCAGCCGACCGCTGAATAAGCGGGGGGGGGGGGGGGTAAGAGGATAATTTTTTTTTGGGGGGGGCGGCCCAAGGGGGGGGGGCGGTTAAACCCCCCCCCCCCCCGTAGATCCGCGCCTGATTTCTACTTCTACGACAATACTCAGCAGGTTCCATAAGTCAGGATGTAGTGCTGAGGAATAATCTTAACTATCTAGTTCTTGGTCTAGATGCTAGGTGGAAGCGCTCCCTTGAAGCCCTCCAGGGCCTCCAGTGAAGTAGATCTCTAGATCTACGGCCTTACTAATTATGAACGTCGAAAACAAATATCGAATAATAAAAAAAATGTACGTAACTTTGTTGCGTTTTCCTACCTTATGTGAAATCCTCCAATATAATCATGAATAAAATAAAATCAATTTCAAATAATCCATTTGTATATAATATAATCCAAGAGCTGTAATGAGAAATGGTTGGTACGATATTTAGGTTGACTTATCTGATGTGTATGCAAACTACATGCATTACACGTACTCAGTTTGTGTGTGTTTATATTTCCATAGCACCGAGAGTTACGCTGTGTAGCGCGCTGTTGTGCCTGTGTAGGTTTTCTTTATATTATGACGCAACAATGCACTATCCCTAGTGCGCGTAATGTAGGCTACTGTTAGCACGTATGGTGGGTCTAATGCTAAGGCTTGTAGAAGGGGGGGGGGGGGGGGGGGGGAGGTGGCAGGCTTTTCTCGGTAAAAGAAATGCGAATTATAAACGAATTAAAATAATGAATTGAACTCGTATCCTCTTCACGTCTCGTCATCCTCACTTTCCCTTCTCTCTCTCCCTCTCTCTCCTCCACCCTACTCCTCTTCCTCTATCATTATAACTATTACTAATAGTATTATCATTATTTCCATAATTGTGATTATCATTATTTCTACTGCATCATCATTCGTAGCAGTTCGTAATGGCATTTGTGACCGAGGCTCAAGTCTTTGTGAAACACTCTCCTGTTAGTCTAAATTATGTGATATTTAATCGTCATCATCTTCTGTATTATCAAATGGTTAACAATTTGATTTCAAATGATTTGTATTTACCTTGGACAGTGCGGTCACTCCCATCACAGCCATACACCATCAGCGGATGTTGAGATGACAGCTAACGGGCACAGAAGGCGTTCCATGTCGGGACGAGGATCATTTGCGAATGGCAAAAATGGTGTATCTCTCTCAGAATCGAAGATTGAACTAGTAAGCTTCACTTTACCTCTGATGTGTGTGTGTGTGCGTGCGTGTGTGTGTGTGTGTTGGGTTTTTACAGACGTGTATCAATCACATGTGATTATTTACGTGACCCAGTTTCGAACCTGCGTCCTCGGCTGAATCAGTTTGTAACTTCCACTGTTAGCTGGATTGCAGGCGCACGCCACAACGCTTCCTTCTGTTAGCTTCTTGAATATATATACATGTTTGTGAGTGCATTAGTGAATGTGCACTGCACATATGTTAAGTCACATTAGGATAATGAACGAGACTTGTCGAGTTCATTGTCCGTCTCTTTGTGACTTAAACCAAGTGCAGTGCATAAATAAATGCACAAGCTAAATAAATGTATTATTTGTTTTATGAGATGAGTATAAAGTCGAAAAGTTGATGGTTATTAAAGCCCACTGTCCTACTTGTAGCTACTTCCCCCCTCTATATAGAAAACTTCCCAAATCGGTGCCTGTTGTTCCCCCATGATCCTCTTTTTCGTATGTTAGTTGAGAGCTGAGTTAATGAGATAGCCACCTGTCAGTGACCTCGCTGTGTGGTCTAATCCCTTCTGGCCCAGTAGTATTGACGGTCTTTAAAGATCGTTAGAAATTATTCTAAACTTGTATCATTAACGGACGACATCTATTATCCTTAAAAAGCGGCCGTCTTCTGAAAACCTCTGCAGTCACACCGAAAAAATACCCTGACTCCAGTCCGATTCTCAACCAAACTCACTGTTTATTTGCCATTCATTCTAATGACATGTTTACATCGGTATGTTGTCGGTCCCGAGCAGGGCCCTGTTTCACAAAACTTGTCATCAGTGACAAATGACAGGTTTTTGTTATAAGCTACTGAAATCCTTGCTTCTGATTGGTTATCAGCAAATTTGTTACTGAATTTTGTCATTTGTCATTGAAAATAGGCTTTGTGAAACGGGTCCCTGGTTTGCCTGAATTATTATCACAGTCATGCTACCGCCAAATCGACGACAAACCGACCGATTTTCAGGGGGGTGATTGTCCAGTGGGTAATTGTCCTGGGGGGTGTTTCACAAAGATCCTAAGTTGAACTTATCTCTAAGTTGGACTTCAAAGTTATGGAAAGCCGTTAGCGTCTTTGAAAATGTTTTGTAAAAGTTGTTTTAAAAGGCATAAAATGTTGATTCACATCATTCATATTTTCTATTATCAAGGAGGTTTTATGTTCTTGATGTGGAATTTATGAAAAGTCTAAAATACTTGAATTTTTGCTTTCGAATATAATTTTTTTAAGGCTACAAATGGCTCTCCATAATTTTTAAGTCCAACTTAGAGTTAAGTTCGACTTAGAATCTTTGTGAAACACCCCCCCTGATATGGTATTTAGCAGCTCCACATAGTAACGATGTGGTTTTTCGTAAGATACCAAAGTTTATCGTATCATTTTCTTCTCATTCATAGACAGCTAATGAGGCAAAGGCATTTGAGGCTGAACTACCGCTCCCGACCGAAGATACTGATTGCTGTGTAAGGGGTAAGTTTTGAATTGCGTCGCGCAAAGCCTGAATCCACTAATGTTGGTGGTGGTTGTAGTAGTAGTAGTAGTAGCAAAGTATAATATTAATAATAATTATTATTATTATTAGTTTAGTAGTAGTAGTAGTAGAAGTATAGTAGTAGTAGTAGTAGTAGTAGTAGTAATAGTAGTAGTAGTAGTAGTAGTAGTAGTAGTAGTAGTAATAGTAGTAGTATAGTAGTAGTAGTAGTAGTAGTAGTAGGAGTTGTGGTATGAGTAGTATGAGTATTATTACTATTGTTATCATTATTAATATTATTATTATTATTATTATAATTATTATTATTATTATTATTACAAGTAGCAGTAGTAGTAGTAGTAGTAGTAGTAGTATTGGTTGTAATAGTAGTAGTACAAGTAGTAGTAGTAGTAGTAGTAGTAGTAGTAGAAGTAGTAGTAGTAGTAGTAGTAGTAGTAGTAGTAGTAGTAGCTGCAGCAACAGTAGCAGTAGTAGTAGTAGTAGTATGTAGTAGTAGTAATAGTAGTAGTAGTAGTAGTAGTAGTAGTAGTAGTAGTAGTAGTAGTAGTAGTAATAGTAGTAATAGCAGTAGTAGTAGTAGTAGTAGTAGTAGTAGTAGTAGTAGCAGCAGCAGCAGCAGCAGTAGCAGTATTATTATTATTATGAGTAGTAGTAGTAGTAGTAGTAGTAGTATGTTGTAGTAGTAGTAGTAGTAGTGGTATTATAGTAGTTGTAGTAGTAGTAGTAATAGTAGTAGTAGTACTAGTACTTACTAGTAGTCGTAGTAGTAGTGGTTTATGACAATCATGAAAGACTGTTACTAAACAAAAAACTCTCGGGTTATAATTTGATCATATTTTAGTTAGAATGTATAATAAGTATTCGTATTGCTCATCTCTCCATAATCTTGGCCAGAATTATATTCACACTATGAAGCCTACTATGCTTTTTTAGTACTGATATTATTTGTATTTATTATTTGTACTAATAGGTATTTTAAGTATCCTTTTTTAATAGATGGGTACATTTCTTTTGTATCATTCATCTCTCCACACCTTTGGTTTCAATCAAATAGTATTGAATGTCATAACTATGAGCCTACCATTAATTTTAGTCCTTGTCTATTTTTTTATTTCTCTGACTGTTTATGATTCTGTTTTCTTCTTCTTACAAGGTTGCAACCCCGTAGCAATAATGATAATCCTGGGCGACTCGCTGCATAACTTCGGTGACGGTCTAGCGATAGGGGCGGCATTCTCACTGAGCATCGCCGCTGGACTCTCAACTAGTATAGCTGTCCTCTGCCACGAACTCCCGCATGAACTAGGTAACGAACCTCGTCTACCACCGATGATGGCGGTGATGATGGTGATGATGGTGGGGATTATTACGGTGATGATGATGATGATGATGAAGATTATAATGATGATAAATAGTGCTAAAATGTGGTTGATGATGACGGTTGTGGTGACGATGATGATGATGATGATGATGGTAAAGATAATGATGATGATGATGAAGATGATGATGATGATGGTGATGATGATGGAGATGATGATGGATATGATGATGGTGGTGATGATGGTGGTGATGATGGTGGTGATGATGGTGGTGGTGATGGTGGTGATGATGGTGGTGATGATGATGGTGATGATGGTGATGATGATGATGATAATAAAGATGATGATGATGATGATAATGATGATGATAAAAATGATGATGATGATGATGATAAAGATGATGATGATAATGATTGTGATGATGATGATGATGAAAACGTGGGATTGAGAGATGTTGACGATAAAGAAATAATGCTAAAAATTTTGTTGATGATGGTTGTGGTTGTGATGATGGTGATGACGGTGATGAGGGGGATAAGGAGGAGGAGAAGGAAGAAATGGTGGTAATGATGAAAAAGTGGGATTTAGATGATGACGATGGTGAAATAATGCTTAAAATAGTGTTGATGATGATGGCGATGTGGAGGAAAATGAGGAGGAGAAGGAGGATATGGTGATGATGATGAAATAATGGGGTTGAGATGATGACAATGAAGATTATAATGATGATAAATAGTGCTAAAATTGATGGTGTTGATGATGATGGTTGTGGTGACGACGATGATGATGATGATGATACAGATGGTGATGAGGAGGATAAGGAGGAGGGAAGGAAGGATATGGTTATAATGATGAAAAGTGGGGTTGAGATGATGACCATGGTGAAATAATGCTTAAAAGGTGTTGATGAAGCTGTCGGTTGCGATGATGGTAATGCGGAGAAAACAGAGAAGGTGGATATGGTGGAGATGATGAACAAGTTTGGTTGAGATGGTGACGATGGTGAAATACTGCTAAAAAATGGTGTTGATGATGATGGTGGTTGTGATGATTAATGAGAGGAGAAGGTAACACCCTCAGTGGTCTTCCAAAAAGTTTAACTGTCCTCTACCACGAACTAATCATTGATGGCCATGTTGATGATGGTGGTGGAGATGATATTGATTCTGCTTATGTTGGTGGCTGTGCATGGTGAGTGATGATAAAGATGATGGTGGTGGTGGTGGTGGTGGTGGTGATGGTGATGATGATGATGACGATGGTGATGATTACGATAACGATGATGATGATGATGATGATGGTCATAATGATGACGATGATGATGAAGATGATGATGATGATGATGATGATGATAATGATGATGATAATGATGATGATGATGATGATGATGATGGTCATAATGATGACGATGATGGTGTTGATGGTAATGACAATTTCGATAGTGCATGAGGATGGTAAAATGAGGATGATAATAATGTGATTTTAATGATGATAATGGTGGCGATTGCGATAATAATGACCATGATGATCATAATGGTGATGACGATGACCATAATGGCAAAGGGGTTGGTGATGATTGCGATAGTAAAGATAGTTATGACAATGAGGACGATAGCAGTGATAATGAGAAAATTGTGATGATGGGGAAGAGGAGATGGAGGATGAGAAGAAGGATCGATAATTGGGATGATGGTGATGATGACGATGATGATGTTCTTGATGATTATGTTAGTGGTGGTGAGAATGATAATGATGATAATGGTGACGATGACAATGATTGTGATGTGGTTGATGTTAGGGATGACGATTATGATACAAACCTGCCAATCACTGATCCTGAATACCATGCAAGTAAAATAACTCTCGAAATTGATGTCCAGTTACATTTTTGCGTACAGTAAATTTAAAGCCCCACTGTACTACTTGTAGCTACTTGCTCCCTCTATATAGAAAACAATGCCTAAGCGGTGCCCGATGGTCCCCCACGATCCTCTTTTTTCTTATGTTGAAAGCTGATTTGATGAGAAGCCACCTGTCAGTGACCACCCTGGGTGGTCTAATCCCTCCTAGCCATTCTAGTGCAGGCGGCCTTTAAAATGAATTGTTCGACTCTATTCTAATTTGTTCCCTCTAGGTGATCTGGCCGTCCTCATGAAGCAGGGAATGCGACTCCGAACGGCACTCCTGATGAATATGATGTGCGCCTGTTCGGCATTCATCGGCTTGTGGATCGGGATCCCGCTCGGACAGACCGAGACTGCTCGGGAATGGATCTTCGCTGCTGTCGCTGGCATGTTCTTCTATGTTGGACTCGTTGACATGGTAAGCACGAACTTCCCCGAAGTTCCCCGAAGTTGTCTCGATAAACTTACCAAATCGTCCCAAAGATATGTGTTTTTTTCCCGCAAATGTACCCGAGACTTTCTATAAACGATGTAATCCGAATTCGGATCTTCGCGAATCTAGCCAAAGCTATAGATACCCTAACAATATGTACATGAAATGTGTCTGCTATGTGGTAATCAATGATATAGCAATGGAAATAACAACTCAGGATCTAAAACAATAGACTATGTTTTAATTTGTTTCCTTTCTCATTAATAAGGGCAGCAATTGTTCTCGTTATACTCATAACTATTTCACTGTTTGATCAGAAATGTTTAGAATCATGAAGGGAATCTCATGTTAATTTATATCTTTTACATTCCATTCTATTCCTATTCTTCTTATCCTTTACAGCTTCCGATGTTACACCAATACGACGGGAAAAGCAATAAGGTCACCGTGGCTATTCTGCAGAATATTGGATTCTTAGCGGGAATTGGGATTATTCTGTTAATAGCGCTGTATGAGGACGCTATCAGACTATCAATATAAAGGAACGTGAGGAGGGAGGAGTGGAAGGGAGGGGTTAGGGTGGAGAGATACAAATGGGACATATAACATAATGTGTGTGTGTGAGGGAGAGAGAGAGAGGGGGGGGGGCAGCAACACTACCCAACGAGACAATCTTCTTTACTAAATTTCAGTGCTAAAAACTCTTTGTAAACAGAAAACCTTAAAGGGAAATCCAACCCTTATAAACAACTACTCTAAAAGTAAGCAGAAAAATCAGGGAAGCAAACTGATGAAAGCTTAAATTAAATATGACTAAATATAAGAAAATTATGATTTTGTTGTAAAGACAGTATTCATTTTACGTTACGTATGGGCACTTCGAATCGGCTGAGGCGGTAATGTAAATGTGATGTAGTGCCGGACTACTTTCCCATCTGTTCTAACATATAAAATGACTAAAATGTGAAAATGTATTACACAGGATGGTCTCTTCTTTTCAGAGGACTTTTACTAATATGTTATCTATAATACATTTTGAGTAGTGGCCCAAGGGAGAAAAAACAGAAATTAATGATATTTGTGTACACGGAAAATTGTAGAGTTATCCAAGTCCCGCGTCACATCCACTGGCCGAATTACCAATTTGAGATTCGCATAGGCTCAGTGATCTCACATTTCAAACATTCCTTACTTCCCTAGTATTGGTCTGATTCATTGCAAACTTTTGCTATTCTGTTTCTGTTATTTTTCTGCTTTTATACGAATCAACTTATTACAAGGGTTGGCTTGCCCTTTAATATAAATACATACGAAATTATCCCCCCCCCCAAATTGTTATAATATTATTCCAAATGGTGTAAATAATGTATGTAAAAAAATGATTGTTTAAATATGAAGAAGATATGATTTATGGGTAAATGTGTTAATGTTATGACCTTGTTTGCATACATTACCATAAATATGCAAATGAGTGATTTTTTCTCAAAATAAAAGTTACCATAGTGTTATATGCACTTCACCGGCTGTAGAAAGACCTCAAATACCCCGGTGTCATTGGGATTAAAAGGGTATTTCTAGAGGTTGCATGATTTAATCCATGCATATTATAATTGCATTCAAAACGAAGCGGATATCTTACCGAACACTTAAATGCTTGCAAATTGTATTCACATCAATTTATATGGACGCTCTTCTTGTGATATGCAATAAATTTGGTATTTTATAATATTAGTATCAATTACAGTCTCTGTTCAATTCACAACGAAGAAAGTCGAACGATAAATTTACAGAACTTGAGAGAAAGGTAGATTAAATGCATCAGCATGGTATCAAGAGGTCTGAGGAAAGAGTGAGAGAGAAACAAAATGGGGGGGGGGGAGACAGAGAGAGCATGGGAGAGAGAGCGAAATTCAATAGAGGACAAGTGAGAGAGAGAGAGGAAGGAGGGGGGGGGGCGTTTTTTAAAACAAAAGTAGTGGTAATGATTGAAAATAAATCCCACAGAATCCCAAGAAAACTTACACTGAATGTTCAAGATAACCAATAAGTGGCATGCGCCAAACGATTTGGGTAGAAAATGTATAGTGGCTGAGTAATGAGCTTAGAAAGATAAGGAAGGCTCTACACCAAGTGCTCAAGATGAGGAAATCCGGGTATGTAGGCCTAACACCATGTGCTTAACACAGGTCCTTATGCGCAAATGAGCGTTGTGGGTTTTGAAAGTGGTGGTGGTTATTTAAAAGATGATTAACATTACATTTTTGTGAGGTTGCTTTTATTTTACTGGTTAAACCGATCGATCTACTGCAGGATAAACAATGGAGAGTGAATGATAGCCATGTTCTCCCAACAGACGATGCCCAGACCTCAAGAATAATGTACATGTAGCTTTACAACTTGAATAACACAACAATGCCGAGACAAATACATTTTCAAGGAAAATTTTATTGTACAGAATTAATCTCATATTCACTTGTACATAACACAATGAGGGTTGTTGCAAGAGCATAAGTAATTTAGAATTACAAGTGATGGTCAAGAATTCGTACTAAAAATAATCTCTTTTAACAAAAATAAATACTGTGTGTACGTAGTTCATCAAAGTGGCAAGAATGCAATGATTTACAACAAAACTGATGAATTAATGAATAAATGTGATTTAAATTATATGTCCTTTAGCACTTTTGCAATTGCAGTGATTTAGCATTTTAAAGATAAAGACCAGTTATGGTCATGCGATCAAATTGTGAAAGGAACGTTGTGGAATCGATTAGCAAAGGTTGATCATCAAGCATATAAGTATTGGTGTGTACTGCAAGGTTCAGAAATCATCAAAATGATAAGAAATTTGGCCCAGTCTTGGTAAAGTTACAAGCACTGTACACAGAAAGATGTATACGGGACTACGCACACGTAAGCGATATCTATCAGGTCCAAATAGATATAATAATTTACCAAATAAATCAATTAGTAGGCTGTTTCTCTGCAAAATTTGTATGATCACGTATTAGTCAAAACATATTCTTTCACATGATTGGTAGTAAGAGCTTCCATTTCATTTTTTGAGAGTGGGCCATTTCCAAAACTAGTCTTTACCTTTAAGGAATTGCATTGTGTACAAGTCTTGCTGACCGTCTACTGGACCAGGTGGGTGTTTCACAAAAATCATAATTTGAACTTAACTCTAAGTTGGACTTAAATATTATGAAGAGCCATCTGTAGCCTTAAAATAAAATATATTCAAAAGCAACAATTCAAGTATTTTAGACTTTTCATAAAACAACGTCAAGAACATGAAATCTCCTTGATAAGGTAATAGAAATTATGAATGATTTGAATCTACATGCCTTCTAAAATAACTTGAACCAAATATTTTCAAAGATGCTAATGGCTTTCCATAATTATTTAGTCCAACTTAGAATCTTTGTGAAACACCCCCCAGGGTGTAGAGAGGCAAACCACAGATGCCTCCCAAGATCATGACACCGTTTCATAAAACTGGAAAAAGTGAATAGCATCATGCAGGCGCTTACGCAGGATTTTTTCAAGGGGGGGGGTTTAAACATTTATAAATCAGGCCGAAAATTTCATAACGACTCAGCCGACCGCTGAATAAGCGGGCGGGGGGGGGGGGGGGGGGGGGGGGGGGGGGGGGGGGGGGGGTAAGAGGATACCTTTTTTTTTTTTTTTTTTGACCTCGATATTTGAAAATTTTACATTTTGCTCCGTTGGGGGGGGGGGTAGGGTCACCTGTTTTTGGTCATTCATGGGGCTTATTTTTTTTTTTTTTAATAATTAAAAAAAAAAAAAAAAAAAAAAAAAATCCAAAAGGGGAGGGGGTTTTAGGGGGGTTTTATACACATGAAAATACCAAAGGGGGGGGGGGGGGGGGGTTAACCCCCCAACCCCCCCCCCCCCCCCCCCCCCCCCCTGCGTACGCGTCTGGCGTCATGTTGTGAGTCAAAAGAGCATTAATTAACGGTTCATTAGCTCTGCAAGATACATACTGTACATGACCCAAGTTTTTCAGGAATCTATCAATCAGTTCTTGGGATAACGCGATCACGAGAATGGGACGTACGGACGGATGGGCAATCCAAAAACATAATGCCTCCTGCTACTTCGTAACAGAGGCATAAAAAGAGAAGAAAGACCAGTCCAATTGAAAGTAATTTTAGAGAAAAAGGTGTTAAAACTCTGTAGTCTTTTTAAGCACTCCCACTGTCACAAAAAGAAGGATTAAAACTCTATAGAAATTGATGTGAAGGGATAATCAGATTGTCCTTAAACTTGGCACGCTAATTAAAGCACATCCTGTTTTTAATTCTTCTCAGGAATCAATGTAATAGCTAATTCTGTTTTAAAGTCATTGGAAATAAAAATGATACCATTAGCAATGGTTGTTAAACAAAAACAACTAAAATATCAGAAAAAAAACATGTAGGTCTACAAGATACTGCCGAAATACCAAATGGCTGAAATTGTTTCGTGCTTCCAAATTTTGAATTTGCATATAAAAAAGTGTACTTTTTCAGGAAATGCTGACCAATTACACCATTACTGAGCTCTAAGAAAACTCATGGTGCGGGGCATACACTATCTTTCCCCCTCCATATAAATTCAAATGAAATGTTTGCAACTTCTTTGTATACGGGTACCCAATAAGGGACAGGTATATCTTTCAATCCATAGCTTCCATTCCTTCCTCAAGACTGTTACAATACCTCTGGAAATCACACCTTAACTGGTCATTGATCCTGTGTCTAAGTTGTGGCATTTACCAGTCTCTGTTTGCACTCTGGAGTGATCTCAGATGAAAATTGTGTGATTTCAGTCTACAACATGCAAGATTACGGTACTATCACTCAAGACTGATGCCCTTTCTCCAGGAAGGACTCTATAACTTGCCATAAAAATACATGTTTGAGATGCGACATTTACCAGTCTCAACAATATAACAGATTTCATTCTCAATCTTGTAAATTGATGGTGCTTTCCCTAAAGCCTGAAACCATATCTCCAGGAATGACACGATAGTTCATCACAAAATCCTTGTCTGAGATGTGACATTTACCAGTCTTAACACATTTCATTCTAAATCTTGTAAAGTGAGGGTGCTTTCCCTGAAGCCTGAAACCATATCTCCGGGAATTACACCATAGCTCTTCACAAAATCCTTGTCTGAGAAGTGACATTTACCAGTCTCAACAAGAAAAAACATTTCCTTCTAAATCTTGTAAATTAATGGTGCTTTCCCTGAAGCCCGAGACCATATCTTCGGGAATGACACCATAGCTCATCACAAAATCCTTGTCTGAGATGTGACATTTACCAGTCTCAACAACATATCACATTTCATTCTAAATCTTGTAAGTTGATGGTGCTTTCCCTGAAGTCTGAAACCATATCTCTGGGAATGACACGATAGTTCATCACAAAATCCTTGTCTGAGAAGTGACATTTACCAGTCTTAACAACATATCAGATTTCATTCTAAATCTTGTAAGTTGATGGTGCTTTCCCTAAAGCCTGATACCATATCTCCTGGAATGACACCACAGCCCATCACAAAATCCTTGTCTGAGATGTGACATTTACCAGTCTTAACAATATAACAGATTTCATTCTAAATCTTGTAAGTTGATGGTGCTTTCCCTAAAGCCTGATACCATATCTCCTGGAATGACACCATCACCTGTCATGAAGTCTGAATCAGAGTTGTGGTCGCTACCAGTCTCCACCAGCATGGCCGATACCGAGAGGGCCGTGTCGAGAGGTGATTGGTCAGCAGAGTCATGTGATGAGAGCGGGAATCCCATGTCAGGCATGTCGGGTGGGTCGTCCTTTGAACCAAAAAACAGACAAGAAAGGATGAAATCAATATATAGTTGAACATTGATATAATGAGGTCCTTGGGACCATGGAAATTACCTTGTCAAATCAGAGTAAAAACACAAACAAATATAAAGAGCTGGGACCAGCAAAATCACCTTGTTATAAAAGATACCTTGTTTATATATCAGAGCTCTTTATATAATGAAGTTCCACTGTATATGCATTGGACCTGTGAATACTAAACAAATGTATTTGAACAAATCAAGACTTGGAAAAGGCCCCAAAGCAATCTTAACTAAGTAGTTGTGTTTGGACATTTCTAGTGCGCAGTAAAACAAATGTACTTCTTTATTACATGCCCTGTCATGTGTCTCCCTCCCTGGCTGTTATCGACTCAAGCATTGATATGCTTACGATAGTTGGCCTCTGCAGTTATCTTGATTCTTTAATTTAATCTCATAATTTCAAGGTTTTAATTAAATCTATGTATTTTTTTTGTATTTCAGTTGTCACATTTCATGTAAATCAATTATATTATATAGATTTAATACTGCTTGCATATTTGATTTTTTAATGGATGCAGAAATATCTGCTAAAAATGACACCTAGCTGGAATGCTCCCCAGGGAGTGGAGAATGTGCAAACATTGTGTGTGGGTAAGCCTGAATCTGATGACTGGGGTAATAATATGATTGCAGGGCCCTCAGGGAGAACAGTATGAATACTGATGAGGCTACCCTGGGTAAACAAGACATGTTATTATTATTATTATTATTATTAAAAAAGAAAGATAAAAAGAACAAAGAAACACTATCTTACCTGAAGGAGTTGTGTTTGGATGTATCTCGTGCCTGTGGTAGGGTCCCTCAGCGTGAGCGAAGCACTCGTCATCATGTTGAGAGGGATAAAGGAAGCTTGGAGAGAACCATCGCTTGATTGGCTGGAATCGCTCTGAGAAAGCAACTCTACGTCCATATCATCTGCAACAAACGATAATCACATGAAAATTAATAGTTTTCTGTATCATTACCAGAGTCTTGGATAATTCATGTATAATTTTTCTAACAATTTCTCAACTTACTAATTATCAAAATTTTAATATTAAAATGTAGTAGAACTTAGATGTAAGGAAAACAACAAAACTTAACAAATGTGAATAACTTTAAGGATTTGACAAATTAAAATCTTACCAATACTACATGATAAACAGCAGCAAATTCACAAATCAATTCTTCTATATTGTTGACAGTTGGGGGGGGGGGGGGGAGGGGGGGGGGATTGAAGCTCCATGGAACATTAATATTGTGGGCATTAATGTAGGTTTTGTGGGTACCCCGACACTCTGTACATTCAGGTCAGTCCATTATCACTGTCAAAATTGTTCTTCTTCATTCTTGAACAAACGGTCCGGGGAAAACACAGTCCAGCTCTCATCACAATAATTACCTGTCTTCTTCAAGCGCTCCAGAGCATCGAGAGGCAGCGGGTGCGTGGCAGTCACCGCCCGATAGTCGGTCCTTGCCGAGCCACTCCTGTTCTCCAGGTACACCTTGGGCGTGGTCAAGGGCGTGACCGTCGTGGTGGTGGTAGGGGGAGCAGATACCGGTAGCGACTCCCTCACCGATGACGACGACGATACCAGTGAAGATGACGGGAGGATGATGGAGGGTGCGGAGGGGTTGGAGGATGAGGTCGGTGGGAGGATGGAGAGGATGGGCGTGGCCAAGGAAGGGGGTATGGATAGTCCCCCGGAGCTGGCAGTGAGCACGGAGAAAGACGAGAGGAGGGATGCGCTGGAGACGGGTGCAGCTGTAACCGGTGGGATGGCATCCGTCTCGGAGTCTTTGGTGGTGGTGGTGGTGGTAGTGGTGGTGGTTAGGTTGATGGATGTAGAGCTCTTTGGGATGTAGAATTGGTTGGTGAGGAGACCGGACGCTAAGATGGAGGCTGCTTCGTCTCGGCTGCTTGTCAGAGTACTCAACTGGAATCAAAGAGTCATTTCAACAAAATAGTACATTAACACTACATATGTTCATCACCATCATCATCCTAACCATCATCATAATCACGACAGTAATCACCACAATCATCATCACCATGATAATACTCATAATCATCATAATTAATAATCATCATCACCTTCACCACCACGATCACAATCATCATCATCATCAACATCATCACCAATCATCATCATCATCATCATCATCACCATCACCACCACCAGCACCACCACCACCAGCATCACCACCGCGATCACTATCATCATCGTCATCACCACCATCATCATCATCACCACCACCACCATCACCATCATCACCACCACCACCACCACCACCACCACAACCACCATCAACACCACCACCACCACCATCATGAACATCTTACCGGTATACTGGCAGCTGAAGTAGGGATGAGAGCCGACTGGAGAAGAGATGTAGTCATCAGAGCGGAGGAGATTGTAGGCAGTGAGATTGCAGGTAAAGCAGACTCTGTGCTTTCAGTGCTAACTGCTGCAGCTACAAGAATAATGTAACGCCCAAATGGTCATTTAGTAAATTATCCAGATGCTTTTACAACTCTATTCAGCTTGAGAAAGCTTTTGCTTTTTGTACATTGACAGGTTGGTATTTGACACATTGTTTACATGCAAAAAAAAAACAATATTAAAGATCGCATCAGACCTAGTATCAAGAGCTGTATTTTCAAGCAAAAACTTCATGCAATATTATTATGGTTGTGTTTTTTTTTTTTTTTTTGTAATACCCCCCCCTAAAGCCTAAACAAAACAACATTTGTGATGATAAGGGTGATCCATCCCACATGTGGAAAATGAATATATGAATAAATACACATATGAATTAATTAACATATGAATAACTTACTATTATATATGAATAAATAAATATATAAATAAATATTAAGAAATTCAAGACAGATTCTTCGGAAACACAATTCCATTACAGTATACCAACTGACTGGCACATTAGGACGAGTATCATGAATTAAAAATTCCTTCCATACCTGTTGAGTGGCTTGGTCCAGTAGACGCATGGAGTTGATCGTTACCCAGCCCTATCAGCTCAAAATCACCCGCTCCTCCTGCAAGAATAAGACAAGTATCGTTTCACTACAACTTCACCTCAAATTAACCGAATTGGTGGCTCAGTGGTTAGAGCGCCTGCCTCATGAATGGGAGGTCGTGGGTTCGAACCCCGGCCGAGTCATACTAAAGACTTATAACGATGGGACCTTCTGCCTTCTTGCTAGGCGCTCACTACTTTTGTTTATACCCCCCCCCCTCCCTCTCTCTCTCTATTGTCCTCTATTGGGTATGGTGGCTCAGTGGTTAGAGCGTCCGCCTCATGAATGGGAGGTCGTGGGTTCGAACCCCGGCCGAGTTATACCAAAGACTTATAACAATGGGACCTTCTGCCTTCTAGCTAGGCGCTCAGCATATTAGATTGGAGAAGGGTAGTAATAACATATTATGTTAGGCAGGGCCCGCCGGAAGAGCAGTTTCATAACGGAAGTGGCTACCCTGGGTAAATAAAACGTTATTGTTATTATTATTATTATTATTATTATTACCGAAGGAACTGCACCATCAGCTCATTAGAAAATTTGTCCGAATAAGTCCAGACAACCAATGCAACTGACTTGACTGGTTGTATTTTAGAATTGTTGACTATACACTATGAACATGACAGACAAAGAAAGCGGACAAAATATACAGTTCCTCATTCTACCCTCAACAATTGCTGTGGTAGACAAAGGAACATCCTTTCACTGGTATATGTAACAATGTGTAGAACAGGTGAATATGCATGTGACACCTGTTCTACATATTTTTACATAATAGCAGTGAAGGGAGGTTCCTTTGTCTACCACAGCAATTGTTGAGGGTAGAATGAGGACCTGTATATTTTGTCCTCTTTCTTTGTCCGTCATGTTCACAGTGTATACAAAACAATGAGTAGCCATACCGTCAGACTTAAATCGAGACACATTATTACAAGTTACTGGGAGGTAAAAAAAGTAGCCTGAAAAGGTAAATTGCCATTTGGTCTCCAACCAGTTAGTCTACTACCCAGCACATCTATTCCCCTATGGTCTACACCCAGCCCGGTTATTATCCACACTGTCCAATATGTTAGAATTGTTGACTATATATACAAAACAGTGAGCAGCCATGCATTCAGAATTACATCGAGACACATTATTACAATTTACTGAGAGGAAAAAAAGTAGCCTCAAAAGGTAAATTGCCATTTGGTCTACAACCAGTTAGTCTATGACCCAACACATCTATTCCCCAATGGTCTACACCCAGCCCGTTTATTATCCACACTGTCCAATATGTTAGAATTGTTAACTATACAAAACAGTGAGCAGCCATGCATTCAGAATTACATTGAGACAAATTATTACAAGTTACTGGGAGGAAAAAAAAGTAGCCTCAAAAGGTAAATTGCCATTTGGTCTACAACCAGTCAGTCTACTACCTATTCCCCAATGGTCTACACCCAGCCCGTTTACTATCCACACTGTCTAATAATCATTTCCTTTACTTATTTAAAGATCATTGACGCTAATAGCCATATCAATTTGACCTAATCTACATTACGCCCACTAAATATTTGGTCCACTTCTCATTTAGTCAAATTTCCTGTCGGTCTGATCCCATATCTACTATCCAATCCATATGGTCTAATAACTATTTTATGATTACAAGTAAATGATTTTTAGACCATGTGGAGAGTAGACGGGCTGGGTGTAGACCATATGGGTACAGGGCGACATGTTGTAGACCAAACGGCAATAAGCCACCCTAAAATACCCAAGCAGGGAAAAAAAATTAAAAAAAACTTTGGGGGCTAGTTTTCAAACTTGCTTGCTTGCATGAAAATACCATTCTAAAATTTGTTTTGCATTGAACTCTATGCAAATTTTAGGGGCTCTTTTTTTACTTTGAGGGGCTCTTTAGGGCATTTCTGGGGCTAATTCGCCCCGAGCCCCTGTGTATTTTGTCCCTGTACACAAGTGATTCATTACATGTACCTGTGAATGGAAGAGGGATTCCGTGTCCCTTGACGATATGGCTCTTCAAGCCGAGCTTGCTGGCGAAGCTCATGTCACACCCATCCAGCGGGCAACTGAAGAGGAGCTTCTCTCTCATCGGCTTGGCCTGCTGGTGCCTCTTCTGATGCATGTACAAGGAGCTACGGGCAGCAAACCGTGCATTGCATCCTGGACAGGGATTAAATAGATCTATAAGTGTGCTTATGTACAATAATAATAAGGTCACTGACAGGTAATTATCTCATCAAATCAGCTCTCAATTAAAGATAAAGGTGAATTCTGGTAATGCGATTGCATTGTAAAAGAAAATGTGTGGAATGGATCAGGAAAGTTGATCATGTAGCATGTAAGTATTGGTGTGTAATGCAACGTTCTGGAGTCATCAAAATCATCATAAATTTGGCACAGTCTTGTAAAGTAACAATCACTGTACACAGAAAGATGTATATTGGACAACACAAATGATGTTGGGGCTAGTACTACGGTAACTTGATTTCCTTATCTTTCTATGCTCATTACTCAGCCAGTATACATTTTCTTCCAAAATTGTTTGGCACATGACATCTATTTGTAATCTTGAACATTCAGTGTAAGTTTCTTTAGATTCTGTGAGAATTCATTTTCTTTGTTTTTACCAGAACTCAAGTTTATCTTTAACATAAGCCGGGATGCCAGTTAGAGAGGGCCTGAAAATCACCTAGAATGAGCTATTTTGTACACAAAAAAGCCTAATCTACATGTATGGTCTGAAAATAACTTGGCAGGGCCTGAATTCAGGCAATTGCCTGAAAACTGGTGTCCCTGATATAAGAAAAAGGGCATTATGGGGGATCGATGGGTCCTGCTTAGGCATTGTTTACTATATAGAGGGCGCAAGTAGCTATAATTAGTGCAGTGGGGCTTTAAATTCACTGTCATCCTACCTTCCTCCTTGCAAGCAAAAGGCTTCTGTCCTCTGTGAAAGACCTCATGAGACTTGAGGGCCCTAATTCACAAAAGAGGTTTATCGACAAACCTCCTTTTGTTTTGACAAACTTTCCTAATTTTAAACTTGCTGTGATCCTACCTTCCTCCTTGCAAGCGAAAGGCTTCTGTCCACTGTGAAAAACCTCATGAGACTTGAGATGCTCCAGTCTGGTGAAGAGCTTGTTGCAGCCCTCAAACTTGCACCGGTATTTCCTCTCACCAGTGTGCCGGACAATGTGACGGGTCAGCTTCTGGATACAGGTGAACGCCCAGTCACACCCCTGCACCAATTAGTAAATGATAACAATAATAATAATTGATATCAAAATATATAAACATGTATGAAACAACTCTATTCCGTCATCAATAACTAAGAAAATGACAGTTCATGACATTTTCTGTATACAAAACATATTGGAGAGGAGCCTGTCAGATACATCACAGGGTTTTGCGTTTGATTGAACTTTAAAGATAAAGACCAGTTATGGTCATGCGATTGCATTGTGAAAGAAGCGTTGTGAAATCGATCAGAAAAGGTTGATCATCTAGCATAGATGTACTGCAAGGTTCTGGAATCATCAAAATGATAAGAAATTTGGCCCAGTCTTCATAAAGTTACCAGCACTGTACACAGAAAGAAGTATATGGGACTACGCACACATGCGTTTTTATCTCTCACACACCAATAGATAAACTAATTTACCAAATATATCAATTAGTAGGCCGTTTCCCGGCAAATTTTTTATCATCATGTTTTATTCAAAACATATTCTTTACATGATTGGTAATAAGAGCTTCTATTTCATTTTGTTGCAATTGGGGCGTTCCCAATGTGTTCCAACCTGTTTCTCTCATGTTTCTGCTTGTATTAAAACCAACTGAATATCAAGGTGGGCTTTGCCTTTGACCCTAAAGCTTCTATATTCAACCCAAATTTATGCGACCCTTGCCATGTTCAATATCACTCACAACATAATACCCAGAACAACTATTGTCAACGGAAATGCCCGGTTGCCACTACGTCACGTTCTGCTTTATAACGTACCTCAAACGGTCTTTCCCCTGTATACAGGGATGCCAACCTTTCAGAGCACAAATCAGTAACCATAAGGCTCAACATCAGTAATTTGGGGAATAAATCAGTAATTTCCTATGCGGCGCCATGAATCTTAAAAGAATGGCAAGCGGACGCATGCGCGCATGATTATCTGAAATTTGTTGTGATTTTACTCCCACAAAGTTGCTAAATATTGATTTTCAGTTCATCACAACACATAAGTTTTCAATGAAAAATTGGCTTCTATTAAGAGAATACTTGATAATTTTCCATCTTTCTCATTCAGCGAGTGCTGGATGGCCACCATACTGTACAGCACTTGCTACGATAGATCCCTATGCGCAAAAAAAAAAAAAAACATAATTTTTAGACAACATTCCGTACTGCCATAATGGTCGTTAATTTCCATATCAATTACGGGAAATCCGTACTAGTTGGCATCTCTGTGTATATGAACGCATCAGGGGTGATAGTGAGCACTACCAACCATGCCCCCCTTGAGTAAAAAAAAGAGAAGAGGGATTGCGGGGGGAAAATGGCATCTAACAGGGCAGGTCCAAGCTATTTGCTTTGTGACGTACGGGACATTCAGAGACTTTAAACAAGAAATAACAATAGATGACATTATTTATATGGCTATCTTTTGGTATGAGTCTGTGGATATTATGGGCTAGTTCATTTGTGGAAAGTTTTAGTTCTTATCAATTCATAAATTAATTTTTAATGTAATTAATGTGCTGCGTGACGTACGGGACCAGAGAATTTCTGACTTTTTCAAAAATAAGTTCATCATAAAAGTTCTCTGAATTTATTAAGTTATGAGATTTATGGTAATGATATCTTAATTCATTATGGAATCAAGCATTAATCACAACTATTACCATATTTTTCTGACCTTTCGTTGTTATGTAATATACCAAAACATAAATGTGTGTATGTGACGTACGGGACACGTGACGTACGGGACAACTTTTCCCTATGGGAAAATGCATTGAAATGAAGAATTTTCGTCAAAATTTGTTAAATGCGAACAATTTTAACTTAAATTAGTGACAATTAGAGTGTTTTAGACCCCAATTAGATCTTCTGACCATCACTTAATATCCTCTGTGTTAATTTATGGGGTAAATCAATACAAATATTACTTTAACAAAGAAAAAAAATTGAGTTAATATATTCATACACACTATATTACCATTTTTATTCCATTTACCCATCTATCATGTACAGTCATGCTTCTTCTCTCACTTCTTTTATCCTTTCCATTTAACATTGCAAAATGTTTTTAAATAATAATTAATGAAGAAGATGAACTTGAACTTGAAAACTTTTATTTATCGGTAAACTTGTTTGAAACACAGGGGCACACTCGGCACATCATATTTTGTCAAAGAACATTTCTTATGCTCTAAGCGTTTGTGAACAAAGATACATTAAAAATATGAAGTCTTTTCTTCATAGCTTGTTTGAATTACTTGATAGTAATATCTTAGAATTTTGAAGGAATTCAAAGATAATGCTGAACGTGTTGTCTTTTTAAAATCCTTTTATCACAGATTAGAACATGTATATGTTGATGTCATATATTTAAGAATTTTGATGTACATTAATGTAGCCTACATGTTTGTGAAAGATGGATACAAAAATATAAATCTTGAATGTATTTTGTATTGATTAAAGACATCTTACTAACACCACCAGATATAAGAAATTAAAATCCTAAAGATTTGTGTGACCTTTTCCACAATTCAAAAGATTAAAGCAAAATCAACAAAAATGCATGGGTGTAAAAGTGTTAAAAATCTTAAGTGGGTGAGAGTGTGAAATACTCAAAAAGGCTATCCTTCCTTAAAAGTTATGATTTAGTTTTTAGGAGATCAAAATTCCCAAGCTGGCTCCATAACATGTACAGTGTATGCTGTAACCCTTTACCATCATATATGACATTTAAATAGAATATAAAAAAAAACCTCACATGGAGAGCTTGATAGCATACATGTGCTAAGATTCTTACCTGCAGCATCTATGAGTTGTAAAAGCCAGCTTCTGGTGCATCTACTACCATATAATGTCAGTAGACTCATTCCAGGAACTAGTACACTATCATGATTTACAATTAGCATCCTGCCAATGTTGGGGACATCAACTGGCAAAATACCAAAGTTGATAATACCAGGGGTCTGGCTTGAAGACTAAATACATCAAATTCAGTACAAACAAGTAAATTCCTAGAAGGGACCCAGTTGGAATGTTCATATATCCCTGTATACAACAAGTTTCCTTACACAGTAAATATTCTCCTTTTGGTCATTTCCTTTTTCACATCTTGCATTGGTTTTACATGGAGTTGTCCCGTACGTCACACACTTGTCCCGTACGTCACATTTCTTAATTTGATTATGTAATCAACACAGAATTTTTGTAATTTTTGTTAAACCTATTTTTTGTTAGGTATTCATCTAAATTAGAACTTCCTAGAATATCTTTTTTAAAAAAAATTATTTTCATAATTAAAATTAAACAAATTATGATCAAATTGTGACGTACGGGACATCACACTTTGGAACCTACCTCATTTGCATAATTAATTAATTTTGAGATATTTAATTTTAAACAAATAATTCAAACAAGATACAAAAATAAAAATGTAATGTCCCGTACGTCACGCTAATTAATAAAAATCGAAGTTCGTGACCTTGGCACTCTTCGTGTTTTGATAATTTTTTATTTTTTTTATCAGATTCATAAAATTCATAGTTTCAGCTTTAAAATGAGGTATAGTTTGTTAAATATATATAAAGATGAAATTTGACCCCCAGAGGGGACAATAGCTTGGACCTGCCCAACAACATTCCCCCCTTTCGAGTAAGAAAATTGGGAAACTATTGGGAAAATTTTGGGAAAAAATAGGGCAAAATAAGGAAGAAAAGAGAAAATAAGGGGGAAATCGGGAAAATCAGAATAAAAGAGGGAAATAAAAAAAAATCTCGTAATTTTATTTTATTTTTTTAAATCGGGAAGAGAAAGAAAAAAAAATCAGGAAAAAATCGGGAAACCGATTTAAATCAGGTTTTTATCAGGCCTGACACATGTGGAGCTTGAACCTGCATGCCATGTCATAGACCTTTAACCCTTACTGTACTGGGAGGCCCCCCCCCCCCTCGACATTTTCGGAGATTGCGCCGTAACCGCTTAGAATTTTGAATTGTCGTTTCATGACTTTTTTCCCTCAAGTCTTACGCACATTTTGATACCATTTTCGTCGAAATCGGATATACCTGTAAGGCGTTACATAACAATTAGTATGCGCATGTCATCAAAAAAAAAAATAAAAAATAAAAAAATCGCATCAAAATTTGCATAAATTATCATTATTAATTACATTAAAATAACTTTTTTGTGTTAGAAAAGAATTTTCATATGAATAATGAGTTTCAACATTCAAAAAGTGGAGTTTGACACGTTTTCTGTAAAATGCATAAAATTAGCGCATTTTGCATAATTAATTAGGCTAACGACAAAAATTTGCATATTCGGAAAAAACTAATTATACCATCTTGTTCCTTAAGTAAATATCTACAAACATGCAAATTTTCGTGTTCATCGGACAATCGACGGCCGAGATCATAGGGGGGGGGGGGGGGGGGGCCTCCCAGGCCCCCCCCCCCCCCCCCCCCAGTGGGTGCTCAAAATAGCCCAGTACAGTAAGGGTTAATAGTTAAACCCAAATGCAACTCTAGCACTGTTTCACTCACAACATAAAACCCAGAACAACTATTGCCAAAGGAAATGCCCGGTTACTACTATGTCACTATCTGCTTAACGTACCTCAAACATGCACTTAAAAGGCCCTTCCCCTTGGACTAATACATGATGATGCAAATTTTGCGTGTAGTCCCATGTACATCTTTCTGTGTACAATGCTTGTAACTTTACCAAGACTGGGCCAAATTTCTTATCATTTTGATGATTCTAGAACCTTGCAGTACACACCAATACTTATATGCTCGATGATCAACATTTTCTGATCGATTCCACAACGTTTCTTTCACAATGCAATCGCATGACCAGATCTGGTCTATACCTTTAACGTACCTCAAATGTGCACTTGAAGGGTCTTTCCCCCGTATGTGAACGCATGTGTAGCTTGAGCCTGCATGCCTTGTCATAGACCTTAGTGCATCCTTCGAACGGGCAGGGGTAGTCCGTGGCATCTTTAACGTGCACTCTCTGGTGTGAACCCAACGCGCTGGAGGTGGTGAAGGTCTTGGTACAGCCTGGATACTCACATCTACACAAGAACAAAATTTAATAACAATAATTTAAAAAAAATTATATATGGACAAAAACTATTAACGTATTTGCCGGCGTAAAGGCCGCAGTATTTATGGAAGAGAAAATATCAAAAAGTCGGGGTGCGGCCTATGCAGCGAAAGAGTAAAAAATATATATATATTTTTTTTTTTTTAGTTTCGATTTTTTATGGCGCTTTGCCTGGCAATGTCTCCCAGCTCAGTAATCAGTGTGTTGACTCACCACTCGGAAACTACAACAACACTAAAATTTGTCTTTCATCTTGGTTTGAAAGTAATCTTTCTAATAGATCTCAATATGTAGTTTATAATAATAATTCCTCAATTTTTTGTACACGGTAACTCTTATCGTGCCAAGTCCCAAATCCCCCCAGTGCCAGCTTTATTTTGAGCTAATCTGATTAACATGAAGGTTCTAGGAATAGCGCATGCAAAAACACAGCACAGCAACCAAAAAATTACTTTTTTTTTTACGAGGGCTCTTTTCAGATTTTCCCTTAAAAAAATAGCCCCCCTTAATTATTTTGCGGTGGCTATTTTGGAGCTCAGGGGGGCCTTTTTTTTTAAAGGTTGTATTTTTTTTAAACACTGTTTTACCTAATTAAATTCCAAGCAAAGGCAATTATAGATACAATTGTAGCGTACATATGTCATGTAGAGTATTGCAGACATTCAGATACCCATGATTTATTCACTTTGTGTTAAACGTGTGGCTTTATGATTTACATATACATGTAACTAAAACTTGTCAAAAGGAGTGTTTTGTTTAACTGTTCGTTTTTCATATCCTAAGAAAATATTTATCACTGACACGCAGGCTAGCGCGCTAGGAATTAATTTTTTTATGGGGGCTACTTTTCCCCATTGCCTAAAAAAAACTAAGGGGCCACTTTCTTAAAGCCATATTGTAAGCTGTAACAATAAGTTGTGTTTTTCCTTAGCCATCATAATACTAGCAACCAAATTGGTAGGTAATATGTTATTTAGTCTTTTTTTCTGTCCCAAATTTAATTGTTATCATGGACAATGCAATCCCATTAAAAAAAAAAGTAGACTAGACCTAACTCCCTTTAAAATTGTGTTATTTATAACCATTAAATGTGAGTAAATATTTTTACTGTTGTCCTACATACCGATGTATTTGTTATGCCGAAACATGCAAAATCATGGCCTTATTTTGTTTTTATAGACTCTAATTCTAAAGGCCAAGCCAAAGCTAGTTTCATTTCGTAGACAGAAATTGATGCCATCACTCATGACAATTGGGCCTGGCATCAATCGTATATAAATAATTTAATTTAATTAAACAGTTGTAAGAAAAATTCTGAGGAGTAAGAACATCCTTTATATATTTATTTACGGTTTTTTTATAACAAAATTCAATTTCTGTCTACGAAACTTGCTTTATACCGATTTTACAGGAAAAAAATCCGGCATTGATTTTGCACGTTTCGTTACAACAAATATATCAGTATGTGGGACAACAGTAAAAAATATACTCGCATTTAATGGTTTTAACTTATAAATAACACAATTTTAGACGGAATAACATTTTTTTTAATGGGATTGCATTGTCCATGATAAAAATTAGGGCCAGAAAAAAGACTAAATAAACATATTACGTACCAATTTGGTCGCTAGCAGTTCAGCTCTCGTCACTCGCAAATACTTATTTGCTTCATACTAGGAGCGTGCGGGCGCGCGCTGGAGCCGAGCTAGTATTGTGAACATGTGCGAACTGCGTATGCATTCATGCTGTGCACGAAACTACTCTGTATTTCCATCGGGGCCGGTGGCCTGTCTGGCCGCCGGGAGCTTAGGCGCAGGCGGATACCGCTGTAGATCTAGCTACAGTAGGTACGACCGCCGATCCGCTGCAACTCACAAAACTTTTAAAATGTTGATGGAAGTTTCTAGTTTTGGAGTTGGTAGTTGGAACGGAGATTTCACTCAGACACATCAATAAATTGATTTATTAATTCCTAGGGAATATCAATTCATGGCGGGGGCGATTTTTCAAGATATATTGATTTTTTTTCGCCCTCGTCTTGATTTTTACCGTGGCGATTTCAAAGGTTTAGGGGGCGAATCGCCCGTCGCCACCGTGTATTTTTTTCGTTGCAGCACAGTCCAATGAGCATGAACAATAACTGCTAGGACGAATGCATGCAATGGCGCACATGGCAGTGAAACAGTGGTTTGCTTGCATGTACAAAGCACTATGCAGCCCTATGGCCGGCTATGAGTTAAAAGACAAGGTTGAGTTCTAGGGAGAGGTGAAGAAAAAAATTGTGAGCATTATCAATACAAGTGTGGAAGAACATCAGATACAAAAATTCTCATCAACTCAGCTCTCAACTAACATAAGAAAAAGAGGATCATGGGGGACCAACAGGCACCGGTTGGGGAAGTTTTTTATATAGAGGGAGCAAAAGTAGCTACGAGTAAGACAGTGGGGCTTTAACCCTATCTTAACTGGGCTATTTCAGACCAGGTTTTTACTGGGGGGGGGGGGGGGGTCAATTTGACCCCCCCCTAAGATCTCGGCCGTTTCACCGCCGATCGCCGCGAAAATTTGCATGCATGTCAAGTGAAGTGTATAGAATACTATGGTAATTTCAAATTTTTGAAAAATTCACTCATTTGCATATTTATGGTAATTTATGCAAATAAGGTCATCAAATTCACATTTCTGCCCATAAATCATAGATTATTCATGTTTACGTATTTTTTTTTCACTACATATATTTATTAGACCATTTGGAATAATAATACAACACAAAAAATTGGAAGAGCCAGGTTATTCCTTATGTTATCTCTTGTTTTTATAATTTCTTATGTATTTCATTGTTTTTTTAACTTATGTATTTTATTGTTTTTGTTGTTTTATTTCATTTATAACTACAATTCAACTATTTTGACCCCAAAACAAACATCTAAACTTTAAACAAGACTGAATAACCAATGTTTTATCTATTTTTAGGAAAAATGACTTTTACATATGTTTTGTACACAAATCACGAAAATGAGCGATTTTCGGGCTGACATGCAAAGACAAAAGGTCACATATGTAACCATAGGTCCGATTTTCGAAAAAATTGTTTTAAAAGATGCGTAAGACTCGAAAGTAAAAAGTCATGAAAGGAAAATTTTATATCTGCCACGGTTTCGGAGTAGTCGCAAAATTTCTACAGGGGGGGGTCAAATTGACCCCCCCCCCCCCCAGTTAACATAGGGTTAATTTGAAATTATCAGAGTAATACAAATAATTACTTCAGTCCCAGAAACTGAACACTCACTTGAGTCTCTGCTCTTCAAAGTGTTTGCGCTTGTGAATCTTGAGGAGGGGTGCCGAGTTGAAGACCTTCCCGCAGCCCTTGAAGTTACAGATCTCCACCGTTTGCCTGAAGTGAGAGTTGAGGTGCATCTTCAGGTTGTAGATGGTGGAGAATTGCTTACCACAGTTCTCCATGCCACACTGAAACAGAGAGGTCACAGGTCAAATGTCAAAGGTTAGTCAGGGAAATGAGAGTTCAGGTGCATCTTCAGGTTGTAGATGGTGGAGAATTGCTTACCGCAGTTCTCCATGCCACACTGAAACAGAGAGGTCACAGGTCATAAGTCAGGGGGGTGTTTCACAAAGATCCTTAGTTGAATTTATCTCTAAGTTGGACTTAACAATTACGGAAAGCAGTTAGCCTCTTTGAAAATATTTTGTAAAAGTTATTTCAAAAGGCATATAATGTTGATTCAAATCATATATATATTTTTTTTTATCAAGGAGATTTGATGTTCTTGATGTGGAATTTATGAAAAGTCTAAAATACTTTGCTTTTGGAAATATTTAATTATAAGGCTACAAATGGCTCTCCATAATTTTTAAGTCCAACTTAGAATTAAGTTCGACTTAGGATCTTTGTGAAACACCCCCCAGGTATGCTTTCTGGTAGAGATGTGTTATTTCTTTAAAAATGTGTTTATGATTCTTTCGTGGGTATAGACAAGAACTTGTAGATCTTTCTAAGAAAGAGATGGTCTTGACGTTTCAGACAGTGTGCTCTGTCCGTCGCCAAATGTTGTAAAAAAATGTCAAAGATAAGGAGGCGCAATGGCTCGGTTGTAGCATGGTGGTCTTGTACCCGAGAGGTCCCGGGAGGAAAACAAAGTCAGTGCACTCGTGCCCTTTGGTAAGGCATCAATCCTCTTTACCAAGTCCATGGGCCAGGACTTAAAGCCATCGGTCCCGTGGTTGCTAATACTTACAAGCATGCACAAGCTTCATTTGCAGGCCGGTAAGATAATCATCAAACAAACATTTTAAAAACAAGGGTAATTGATTCAATTTTCTGCTTCCATTAAAAACCAACTTATATAAGGGTGGACCTCTCCTTTAAAGCCTCAGCTTGTGATGATTAACTTGTGACTCACCACGAATGGTTTAGCGCCGCTGTGACCAGAGAGATGTCTTCTCAGCTTGTATGGTGACGGGAAGCTCCAATCACAATCCTCATGGGGGCACTGTCAAGGAAAGGCAAATGAGACGATGTCAGTGATTTTAAGTCATGGAATTTAGAATGTCACTTAAAGATAATGTTGAGTTCTGGTCATGCAAACAAAATTGCATTGTGAAAGAAACGGTGTGGAACCGATCAGAAAAGGTTGATCATCTAGCATAAGTATCGGTGTGTACTGCAAGGTTCTGGAATCATCAAAATGATAAGAAATTTGGTCCAGTCTTGGTAAAGTTACAAGGACTGTACACAGAAAGATATACATGTACTGTATATGGGGCTACACGGACATGTGGCATTGTTACATGCCATATTTAGAATATGAAAGCATTTGAAGAGCCATGCTTTGCAGGGAACTTTTTTATCTGATGTTCTTCCACATTTATTTTTCACCTCTTCCCAGAACTCAACCTTCTCTTTAACATTTGAGACGCTTACCACGTTAATCAATCAATATAGTCAAACCTGTCTATAGCGACCGCCCAAGGGAAACAGAGAAAGTGGTCTTTGTGGACAGGTGGTCTTTGTAGACAGGTTCCTTTAGTACATATTTCAGTGAGAAACCGTTTTCAAGGGAAACAAAGAATGTGGTCCTTGTAGACTTGTGTCTTTGTAGACAGGTGGTCACCAAAGCAGGTTTGACTGTAACAGCTATTTTTTACAAACTATCTGAATATAGAAACAGATTAATATTAATCAATAATTGACAGCTATGTAAACATGTACTTTCTGAGTATAGAAAGAAAAGTGTTTACCCCCCCTCCCCCCACCCTACACACACAAAATTTAAAAAAATAAAAACACAAGCACAAACAACAACAAAACAAACAGAGAGAGTGAGAGAGACAAAGTAAGAGAATATATGTTATAGAATCCGGTCTATAAAGGCCACCTGTCTGCAGTAAAAAAAAATATTAAAATTTTTTTAAAAAATCCTTATTCATACATGACATTTCAGTCATTCTATGTGTTGGAACAAATGGGCAAGTTGTTCCACACTACATCACAGTGACATTACTGATTTACCGAATATGATGCACCCATACAGATATATAGCGATGACAACTTTTTTAAAATTCACAACTTTGTTTTTTGTCCTGCTTTCGTCAAAACTTACACCAGTCTTCTTCTGATTTTTGTTCTGGTTTCTTTAAAGAGTTGTGGCTACAGTCAAACCTGCTTTATATTTTTTATAGTGACCATCTGTCTACAAGGACCGCATTTGTTGTTTCCCTTGAAAATGGTTTCACATTGAAACATGTACTAGGGGAACCTGTCTACAAAGACCACTTTTTGTCTTTCCCTTGGGCGGTCGCTGTAGACAGGTTTGACTGTATCAAGGTTGGATTTCCGTGCAATCAAAACTGTTACCTTGTGAGGTCTGTTATCGTTGTGGCCCAGTTTATGAATCCTGTACTTTGACTTGCCAATGATGGTTGCTCCGCAGCCCGGGTAGTCACACGTTATCATCTCCTGCGCCTGAAAATATAATTGCAAGGACAAAAACTCTGTTTACACTTGTTATGCTTAACCCTGTATTTTGCTTAGCCCCGTACTGTCCTTAACCCCGGACTAACTTCTATTCTGCTTCCTACTAACTTTTTTGGCTTTTCACACACGCATTTTTAGTCCTGTACTAAGCGCCTATCCCGGAATAAGAAAATCCATGCTGTTCTCACTGCGATTTTAGCCCAGTACTAGCCGACTAACGTGAATATTCATTAATTCGCTCCATTGCTAGTACCGGACTATTTTTGTTTCCGTTCTCATTCATTTGCTTGGCACCGAAATTGCGAGGTTAGCCCTGCTATTTTGCAGGGCCAGCTAACCCCGTACTATAGGTGGGGCTAGCCCACTTTGGTCAATACGTGTCTGAACACCCTTTAACCCCACCTACATGTATAGCCCCCCCCAAAAAAAGCCAAAAAAAGCCACTATTTTTTTTTGTCTTAAAAATAGGGGTGCGCCTTATACACAGGTGCGCCTTATACACAGAGATTTACGGTACACAGGTGTTTGTTTTTGTTAAGTTTTTCTTTTGAATAAAAACACTAAAACAAAAACAAAAATGTGAAATGATGTGCCTTTGCCCCAAAGGAATAAACAAGTAACAATTTATTATTCTTTAGAACAGGTTTCTTGAAAAAAAAGGGTACTTCACAATCACCCACTAAATGCAATGTATACAACACAGGTGTTTGTTTTTTCTCTGGTATCTAATAAACTTTTCTCACCTCTTTCTTTCTCAGTGGTGTTTTCTTGGTCCAAGATTGTTCAGCAGTTGTCTCATTTTCAGCACCTACAAAAATCAGTAGCAAGACAAAATGAAATGAAAAATACATCATAAGATATAAATGTGAAAGGGAAGGTATTAAGTTGGTGGAAATAGAAGCAGAAATTTGAGAGAAACGGGTCAGTGAAAATTTGAGCAAAAGCAGATTTTGTTGTGTTTTTTTCCCCCTCTTTTTTCTAAATAGTAAATACCCTAGTATAAAATAAATGGGCGGTGGCCAACAACACTTCAATTTTGTTATTAAGCCGATCACATTTACTGCAAAGGGACAACCTCTGTTCAAACTGAAAAATGTGACCAGCAGGTCCCTGAATGATAACAAATTCACCCCTTTTGACTGTCAACTTTAAAAATTCATCATCTACGATTCGACGTTTGTTTTTGTAACATTCATTGATTATTAATATTATGATCCACACACACAATGAATTGACACAACCAACTCATGTCCTCAAAGAGGCCTTATTTAATTTTGGCTGGCTAAATCTGGTGTTAGTCAGTGTTTTTTTTTCTTCTCCTTTCCTTCCTTTCTCTTTTTAAAGCTACACATGTAAATTTCATACAGAGGACACAGGCTCTGAAATGGGAATGCGTTTCCCAAATTTGCTGTGCGCCTCTACTTTTTTCAGAGCCCTATAAATGTGACAATGACGCGCTGCAAGAAGTATTTACCGTGATGACCACCATCCATCTTATCGTCTTTTGGAGACTCTGCATTCCGTCTTTCTTGGAGCATCAAAGCAGAAGTGATCATGTCTCCTGTAATTGCACCCAAATCCTCCTTGGCCAGGACGCCTGGGATGGACGTCATATTGCCCTCACCGAGGAGCGCGTCTCGGATCGCGATGTCCACTTCCGCGCGGGCCGGTCCCGACTCATCCGCACCGTCTTTCGCTTCGTCAACTGGCATGAAGTTGAGCGATACCTCATCGTTTGTGGCCGTGCTGGAAGATTCGTCATTGATGTTCATGACCGGTATGTACATGACAGATTCGGATCGACCGTCACTCGAAAGCGTTGGGTCATCCCCGTGTTTTGTCGCGACTTGTAATGATGTACATGAGGGGGTTGGAAGGTTGTGGCACAGCAGCCTGCGTGGTGGTGCTTGCGTCACCGTCAGCAGCAGCATCGTGACTTTGCTCACTCCCTCCGGCTCCAGCGATAGCTCTGTTAACTTGCGCAATATTCAAGAGCAAACTGTCTCCAGTGGGGTCGGTGAACTCTGCGTCCACTGCCATGACTGGGTGATGTTCCATGGATATTTCTTCCGCTGAGACTCGTTTTGAGTTTGAATCAACAACCTGCAATGTTTCAGAATTAGCTGAACCTGAAATTGAAGATGTTTCATTTGCTTGAACTTGATGATGAAGACCTTTCTTTGATTTTGCTGTTCTAATTTCTTGACTCAAATTACTAAGCACTTCACTCACCGATATATTCGATAGTTCTGATGTTTCATGCTTAAATCAAGAGCTGAGGTTGGTATTCTGGTGCAAAGATTAGGCGGAGTTAAACTGGCCAATAATGCTTTGGCGGCCTCATTGCCGCTGGACCCTTTAACTACCTGATCGGTCACCGATCGCGATGCCGACGGTTCGGGGTGTATTTCATCGCGGGCACCGCTGCCTCCCGCGTCCGTAGGAGAAGCTGAACTCTGCGATTGCATGTTTCCGACCCCAGATCCGTCCGAATAATCCACATTGTCTTGGATGAAATCAATGTTCACGCAATCGGAGCTTCCCAATTCCAAAAGAGCAGCTCCTTGGCCGCCCAAAAGTCGAGATATTGTTTCGTTATCAGCGGCTGTGTCGGGGATCGACAAGACTGGAGGGTCGGGGGCATTTCCCAGTTGCACAGGTACCAAATTGGGTATTGAACTGCTAGCAATACATGTCGCGCCATCTTGGATTTTGACGACAGATCCACTGGAGTTGGTAGAAATCACTGATATTCTGGTCGTTCCTTAGTCTTCTTTCCCTTTCTGCTCGATTTTTTCCCCCAGACTTTTCTGGTAGTGTAGGTGATTTCCCTGTTCCGCAAAACCAAAACATCGGCATCAAACCCCTGTTTGGAATCAGCAGAAATCCCGTTCATGATGTACCTCCGGGTTTCTGCGATGAAAGTTAAGGCAGGGCGGAGAGATCACGTGACGTCATCTCTTGTACATTTGCAATGCCACCCCCCCCCACGTATCGGCACGGCCGGTATTAGATGGGCGCGGCCATTTTGCGCACTAAATTTCACATTTCTGTGCGTTGAATACGTTTCTTTTTCTCTTCTCATCTCATGCATATTCATTCCCCCTGAACAACTGTCGAATCGATAACCAGGATTTTTGATTGTACCTCTAGGTTCAGTTAATCAAGCTCGTTCCAAAACTATATTATTTGTCCATATTTGTTTTTGCCAAAATATTCTAAATGCGATCTGAAAATGACCTTATTTGTCACTTTACGACACTTAAAATTCAAGGTTTTTTTTAAGTTGTCATGGCAATAAATACAATTTTTTTTAATGATCTCATGTATATATTTTGATTGCTCATCATTTTCTCCTCAAATTGATCATTTGGTTTTACAAGTCTCGTTGGGCAGATTTTAAGCTACGAGTCCTCAAAGATAAGGTAATTTTTTCCAATTTCTCCTAATTTCACACCTTTCACCCGAAATCGTAGTACATTATTGAATATGGAGCAAGATACGAGAATTGATAGTTATCATACAATTTATTATGATATTTCTGATGATTTAATTACCTAGTTTTGCAGATTTATAACGTGAAACAAATACTAAACTGAGTTTGAAAATACAACAAAGCAGCTGATTTATATATTTAGCGTGTACGCGAACACGGGTAGCCCGCTTCGGTCAGGGTAGTGTAACGCCACCCTACCGTTGTGTGAACAATCCACATGCAGATAAATGTGTCTTGCGCACATTTGGAAGCATAAACACAAGTTTAAAAAAATATTAAAAATCGCTCGAATTGAATTTTATCATGACATTTTTAGATTATGTTTCTTTAGAATGTTGTTTTTAGATAGGGTCTATGCACATGTCACAAGATTTTTTTTCTATTAGATTAAAAGAAAATCAAATATTTCTTGAGCATGGTCAGGGGAAATTTTGTATCGCCTGATGAGTGATGTGTGTTATGTTATTAACTGAAGCTGAGCCAGGTGTAGACCGAAAGCTTCAGTCTCTATAATCGTCGGTTGTTCCACTGGAGACTACGTCTGGCTCCACTAGACCTATAACCGGAGGTCTAGTGGAGCCAGACGTAGTCTCAGTGGAACAACCGACGATTATAGAGACTGAAGCTTTCGGTCTACACCTGGCTCAGCTTCAGTTAATAACATAACACACATCACTCATCAGGCGATACAAAATTTCCCCTGACCATGCTCAAGAAATATTTGATTTTCTTTTAATCTAATAGAAAAAAAATCTTGTGACATGTGCATATCTAAAAACAACATTCTAAAGAAACATAATCTAAAAATGCCATGATAAAATTCAATTCGAGCGATTTTTAATATTTTTTTAAACTTGTGTTTATGCTTCCAAATGTGCGCAAGACACATTTATCTGCATGTGGGATTGTTCACACAACGGTAGGGTGGCGTTACACTACCCTGACCGAAGCGGGCTACCCGTGTTCGCGTACACGCTAAATATATAAATCAGCTGCTTTTGTTGTATTTTCAAACTCAGTTTAGTATTTGTTTCACGTTATAAATCTGCAAAACTAGGTAATTAAATCATCAGAATATCATAATAAATTGTATGATAACTATCAATTCTCGTATCTTGCTCCATATTCAATAATGTACTACGATTTCGGGTGAAAGGTGTGAAATTAGGAGAAATTGGAAAAAATTACCTTATCTTTGAGGACTCGTAGCTTAAAATCTGCCCAACGAGACTTGTAAAACCAAATGATCAATTTGAGAGAAAATGATGAGCAATCAAAATATATACATGAGATCATTAAAAAAAATTGTATTTTATTGCCATGACAACTTTAAAAAACCCTTGAATTTTAAGTGTCGTAAAGTGACAAATAAGGTCATTTTCAGATCGCATTTAGAATATTTTGCAAAAACAAATATGGACAAATAATATAGTTTTGGAACGAGCTTGATTAACTGAACCTAGAGGTACAATCAAAAATCCTGGTTATCGATTCGACAGTTGTTCAGGGGGAATGAATATGCATGAGATGAGAAGAGAAAAAGAACGTATTCACGCACAGAAATGTGAAATTTAGTGCGCAAAATGTCAGCGCCCTGGTAATGTCGAGACGCGCGTGCATACGGCGAGCCGTGCTGATACGTGCCCCCCCCCTTCCTTTTCTGCGCATAATCTTCGGCTACTCAATTTGAGGGCTAATTATTGTCTTGATTCTGTCCGCTTGTAAAGTTTAGTTTTTCTCCTTCAATTATATTTGCCCCTCCCTATACACCAGTTGCGTACATGTACGTCATGGGAGATCGAGCTAGGGGGGGGGGGGGGGGGGTATTTAGTCTGGTGGATGCAGGCGCGTACGCAGGGGGGGGGGGGGTTTGGGGGGTTAACCCCCCCCTTTGGATTTTTATGGTGTATAAACCCCCCCCCCCCAAACCCCCCTAAAACCCCCCCCCCCCCCCCTTTTGGATTTTTTTTTTTTTTTTTTTTTTTTTTAATCATAGTATTAAAAAAAAAAAAAAAAGTTATCCCATGACTGACCAAAAACAGGTGACCCTACCCCCCCCCCCCCAGCGGAGCAAAATGTCAAATTTTCAAATTTCTAGGTCAAAAAAAAAAAAAGTGTCCTCTTACCCCCCCCCACCCCCCCCCCCCCCCCCCCCCCCGCTTATTCAGCGGTGGGCTGAGTCGTTACGAAATTTCGGCCCGATTTATAAATGTTAAAACCCCCCCTTGAAAAAAATCCTGCGTACGCGCCTGGGTGGATGGATAAAGTGGGGGTGGATATTTTTTTTTAACTGACTGCTAAGAAAGCATTAAATGCTGGTAAGTATGCAACCAGACGGCCGACGGCTTTAGGTCCTCTCCGAGGAGTAAAGCATTACCAAAGTGCACTATAGCGCATCGCCTTGGTCACCGATTACGAGACCATACTGCTCTACCGACTGAGCTATCCTCGGGGGGGGGGGGGGGTAATTCTCCGGGGGCCAATTCCGGGGGTGTAGTCTAGCCACAAGAAGATCACAGCTGTTCGACTTTTTTTTTTGTAATCATGTCACTCTTGTAGGAGATCAGACGTTAAAATCGATTTTGTCATCAATCACGCATTAGAAAATCTAGCCCCTAAAACACTTTTGCTTTCGAGAAATTGAATAATAAAAAATGAACCGGTGCTCCCGGTAACTTTCAAATATTTCAAATGGCGCCCAAATGTTGTTGCTGTTGTTGTGTTTTGGCTAATTATTGGCGATTAGTCAGTAATTTGACTTTTGTCACCAAAATACTTTACGGCACGTGTTATATCTCTCATTTTTGTATTTTTTTAAAATATATTTCTTTCGTTTTATATTTATCTATGTTTTAAGATAGTATCGAAAAATAATATAATAAAATAATAGCAAAACATTTATGGGCTTTGTTAGTATTTCTTAACAGTACGTGCAGATTGTTTGTTATATCACATACACCATACATAAATATGTATATAAGATAGTACCTATACACAAGCCTCTATATTCAATAATCTTATCATACCATTTATCATTGTTGTTACTTTTTCTTATTTTATTTTCTTATTACATTATGTTATTATATTTGTAACGTACTGAGTGTAATTTAGCATATTTATAATATTGTATTATATTAGATAGCTTAGACAGATACCGAGATGTGATTGGTCAGAGCTCGTCACGTGATATCAATTGCGAGGATCCAAATTGTTATATTTTCCTGCCG